>JALLOT010001759.1:0-14196 GCA_036939595.1 Thalassiosira livingstoniorum | reverse complement strand
ATAGAATGAACTTCTGTGATGTTCCAAATACTCCTGTAGTCTCATCTGGATCATGCCCACTTGAGAAATGGAATGTTCAAATCTGTTTTATACATCTTGACTGCTGGGGTCAGTTTCATTTGTATCGTGTTTGTTTGGTGCATCTTCAATAATATGCAGTGTTGGGCACTCACTTGGGGGTGTAACTCCTTCAAATCCACTGTGTCCAGACTAATTAATAAACCAATCAAGCAATTAGATCATCAGCTGTGTATCCAGACTTGCCCTTTGCTTTGCAAATCCATGGGGATACCTACTTGACAATACATGATCATGGTTGACATTTAATTTCCTATTTAACTCATACATTGTTTTTAGACAAAGAAAAATATTAGTTGCATTGCACCTCAATTACCATGGTAATTCATTTTCATCTAATCAATAATAAAAAACTATGAAGCTAACTTCTTTATATTAATATTGTGTTACATCTCTATTTGTTGGGTAAAAAGATATGTTAAATAACAACATCACTTATTTCCAATTTAATCACAATATGTTGCCAATGAAAAATCATGTTCAAGAACTTGAAAGCATGTAACAGTACCAGCACTGCCATCTGTTCCTGGTTTTCAGCTTTTAATTAATGGTTAAGTATCTTTTAATTTTATATTTTTCAAAAAAATTCACCAATGTTTTGATAAGTTGTGGCACCAATTGAAATTAATGGACCCTAGTCTAAACCCCAACACCAACATATTAGGTGCTCCCCCAACCTTTTGTTTGTTATTTTTTTTCATCTAAATGTTGTAATAAGTGCTCCTGTGAATTGATTTTGCTGGAATCAAGAGTGGCAGTGGTAGCTGCATGTCACCTTGCACAAAAACTTTTGGTCATCATCTGATTGCTTGGGCCATTTACTCTTCATCAAAGAATAGAGTTTCAGGAAGGAAACAATTAGTCATTTAGATCACACCAGGAAGACAAAGAATTGGAAGTTGAACAAAAAACTTACCTGATAATCAACCTGGGGATGGGCTGAAGGCAGAAGGCAGAAGGCAGAAGGCAGAAGGCAACCTGACAATGGAGGTGACTAGTGACTAATGCTGTCATTCAGTTCCACAGTATGGATGATTGTGGGCAACCCTCTGGAGAACTTATTGTTTGGAGCCAAGTTGGCATTACGCTTTGGCAAATGGCCTCAAAAGATTGGTGTGTAAGTAATGGGTGGGGACAATGAATGTCATGGCAGTGGGCAAAATGGAGTCAGTTCCCCCTTTTGGTGGATTTGTTGCATTTATCCTGCATGCTGTGTGCAATAACACAACCAACTGTTTTTCAATGCACTCCCATATACTTCAGAAGTGCAAGGAAATACTGACAAGCACCAACAATGCACTGTAGGTGTTGCTATTGATGCAACAGTGGTGCAGGAAGGGTTTCAGTATTTTCCCTGATTGCCATCATTGAAGCAATCAGCCAAAGTCAAGAATTGTTGGCAGATTGGGGGAGCAGTCATGCGGACAGACTTTTTTATCTCAAGTTCAAGCTGGAGCTTGATTTCTTCATTAAAACCTTTTATGCAAGGGTCTGCTGAGCATTGATAAGTTAGCTCTTTTGAACTAGCTAGAGAAGAGGAAGAGATAGATGAGTCATGAGCTGACTTATTTTATGAGGAGCTAGTGCTTGGCTAGTGTTATGATGCTGTGCTGGTCTGACCTGTGCACTTCTAATTCAGCCCAGGAGCCCAGGAGAGAGCACAACTCCCCATAGTAGTGGTGACGTACCCCACCATGTGGAAACGGTCCTGGGACTAGGTTTAACACTGATGTGTATTCCCCTGCTCCCAACTAAAAATAGAATGCCATGATTGCAAGAAATTTCATTGTTAACTCTCAGTTGGTTGCACACTTTTGACTCCCATGATAGGCACACCATTCTGGTGTGTCAACATTGAGAGGTAGGTTTTTCATTGTTGGCAGGTCTTCTTTTCTCCAACTGTAGAGGGTCACATTTAGGTTGTTGATTTAACAGATTTATCAGTGCAGTTTTTTACTTAAGTAAAAACTGATGTAACATCTCTCATATTCGAGTGAAGTGAAAATGGATTTGCAATCCAAGATTCAAACTATTATTTGAAAAGTGTTCAGTCACATAGTCACAGGGGAAGTGACGAAACAAAAGATCGTCCAAGTAGTATGCTCCAAAACATAACATGAAATAATATAATGACTAATATTGTTTGTGAATGAATTTGTTTTTTGTTTTAATCATTGCCGACAGCCTTCTGTTTCAATTCGCTACAAGGCTGCATAATTTTTGTAAAGTTTTGTTTTGCCCCAAACATATCCTAACATCTACTAAAACTCTACCATACCTAGTTTAATATACTATTTATCTACTGCAATGTTTGAGTTCAGGCACACCTACCTATTTAATCGTCCGCAACGCAAACTTTTGTAGTGTGGTCGCAGCAGTCCGTGCAACAGGAACATTGGAGATATGGCGCACCGGTCCTATTGTTCGGTCTACAATCAGCATAAAGAGCACCAAATCCTTGTTCATTATTCAAACTCTTGTCCCTCAATAAACACACCTCAACTGGCATTTCACCTGTGATGTTTGTCTTGTGAACACGAATAATTTCTAACTTATCACAAGACCCTAATTCCGAAGGAATTGTTCCCGTCAAAGGGTTGTTGTGGAGTGTCAAAAATTGCAAGTTTTTAAGATCTCCAATTCTTGAGCTGATAGACCCTGTAAAGCCTTCTTCAGAAATAGGCAGCCATGGTTCGTCTACCATGAGAGTATCATGAAGCCTCAAATCTTCAAGCTTTTTCAAATTATAAAGGCTCTCTGGGATTGGACCATACATGCTGTTTCCATTGACAATAATTTTTTCCAGATCTTCCATGTAACCTATGTCTACCGGCAAGCTAGAAGTCATAAAATTGTCATCGATTCGTAAATCACGAAGTTTGCCCAGCTTGGTTATTTCAGCTGGAAGAGGTCCATTGATGAAGTTGTCATTAATTCGAAGAAAAGTCAAATACCTCAACTTTCCCACCTCAGGCGATAACGATCCACCAAATGAGTTCTCAAATAAATAAAGTCCTTTCAGTGACCTCATCTCACTAATTCTTCCATCTAACTCCCCCATCAAACCCAGATTTTCCTCAATTGGTTCGACCAAGCCACCAAAACGATAGTATATGTTAACCGATGTGCCATCGCTTCTTGTGCAAGTTCGATCCACCCCATACTGCTGCGCCAAATTTAGAAGCTGCAAGCTAGATAAGTCATAAATTTCATTTGGCATGCTACCACTCAAACCGTTACTGTGTAGTTCGAGAAGTTGAAGATGACGCAAACCGCCGAACTCTGAAGGGATTGTCGAATAAATGCAATTGCCCTGAAGAGATAGATACTGAAGATAAGTCATAGCGCCGATTTCATAAGGCAAGGGGCCCATCAAATCTAGGGAAGTACAGAACAATAATTAAAGATGAGTCAGTTGGAAAAGATTAATTCATGCTTCAATAATCCATTGTCTTACCATTGTTGATAAGTTCAATGCCTCTAACGATCCCATCAGACGAGCAAATGACACCATACCAAGAACACTCGGGAGTGCTAGATAACCACACTCCAAAAATATCTGTACTGTTTGTTTGATAGTTGTAAACATAACATTCACTTTGTGTGAAATTTCCACAAACATACCATGCCATTGATTCAAATGTGTAAGCCATAACTGCCAGTGCAAAGCGCTGAATAAGATTGAAGTCATCTGATACTAATTGCATTTCATCCAGGTGCAAAATCCAATCTAGAGCAAGTCGCCTCGGATCAAATGGTTCCATTGCCTGCAAAGGAAGAGCCATGTTGTGAGGTAGAATTTGAATTTGACGAAAAAAAAACTTAATCGCCATGATACGAACCTCAAATGTTTCGTTTCGCACCAGTACTCTGGCCTCCAGTTGCTCGCGAATACCACTACTTTCTCTAACAGTGGTCGGAGGTGGTGTCGGCATATCAGTTGGACTTTCAGTCAACGAAATGATTTGCTCATTGATAATATCTTTCTTAGTCGAGCTCGCCACATAGACCGAAACTAAAACCGCTGTTGCGATGATAAGCAATAGCGCAAAAAAAGTATACACACGAAATCGACGATGTCTGTGTAAAGGTGGTTTGCTACTCGGATCGTATTCAATTGCATTGTATATAAATTCCGGCTCGTCATCTTGTGCAACAGCTGTGGCGACTGCCAGGCCATCAGGGTTGACATCTTCACTACTAGAAACAACTTCTGTTTGGTCGCTTGCAAAGTGCACCCCCGATGCTGGTGGGGTGTTTAAAAGGACACCTGGATTCGGAGATGCTTCTTCGATCCTATTGAAATCGTCATTGATCTGAACCAAAGTATCAGGATTGTTTTGGATTGCGTAGCTTGTCTGCATATTTTGGTCATCCCGACTTCTCCTTTCGTCTTCTTCAGAAGTATTCAAATTGAATTGAAGCCCATCATCAACTTCGGTACTTATTTCATTCTTAGCAGCAGTAAATGCGGTTTCTTGGATTGATTCTTGTTGGCTATCAACAGATTTCCTTAACTTAGCCGCAATTTTAGCCTCGAGAGCAGCTTTCATAAATGTAGAGTGAATACCACTCGCATGCAAATCTCGCTCATTTGTATTGCTGTTTGACTCAGAAGAATGCATCGAGTCTTCCCAATTTCCAGACATAATTTTCTGCATTTGCTGACTACGCTCTTGTGATGAAAGTGAGTGGTCTTGCATGAGAGCTTTGATTGCCTGTCTCTTTTTATTTGTTGCTTCTGACTCAATTTCATCTTGAGTTGCAGGAGTTGAAGTTTGATTAGTTTTAAGATCTTGGTAATTATTGTCGAAGTTCAAGTTGTAGCTTTCGTCGGATTCTTCTTGCTGGATAGATGCACTCAGTTTATCACGAACTCGTTCGTCGAATTTGTCTCCTTGAGAAACTTTGGTGGTGCTCTGTGGCGAAGGATCTTTTGGTCGTTCGTGATTTACTTCTCTCGAGTTGAAATTGATACCATCGTTATCTTTCTCAACAGTCTCTAACAAATTCAGGCGATTTGAGTTGCTTGATTTGCTTCTGATCCGTTCTTCGAATTCAGTTAAGCGAGAGCTGTTCACGGCCTTTCCTAATGTTAAAGCGGGCTCCAGTGTCTGTATATTTCCGGAGTCACTTTTTGCATGCTTTAATTGCTTCGCTTTCATTCTGATTCTTTCTTCAAATTCATCCAAGTGTGCAGGCTTTCTTCCTGAAGGGCCAACCTCGTCAAAATTATTTGATGCATCATTTGTTTCTAAGGTGTGCTCGTCCTTTTTTCTCCAATTTGAACTATTAACAAAATGATCTTTCACAGAATTGGAGCGAGAGTTGACAATTTGAGACGAAATAAAAGGCGTCTTTGACTTTTCATTGATGCCTTGATTTCTAATAATTTCTTCAAAACCATCCCCCCGAGTCCTGCTGCTTACTGTCGAGAAATAGATAGATGGCGACGGAGTTTCCCTCGACTTCAATTTTTGCTCAAATGCATTTACTAATTGTCGTGTGCTGGACGATCCCCCATTTTCAGTGGGGGGCAATTGACCCTCTACAGCTCCGTCAGGTGGTGCCGCTGCTTTGGATGGTGTCGCTGCTTTGGATAGTTCTTCAGCAGTAGTCTTCTCGAAATTCCCAGCCATAATTTGCTGCATTCTTGCATGTCTCTCGACAGGCGTGAGAGATTTATCTTTCATCAAAGCTTGGATGGCCTTTCGCTTCATTATTTCGGCGCTGCCTTCATCCGGCATGTCGTTCAGCATATCTCTTTCCCCCATGTTGATATTGTGTCAGCTTAGAGTGTCAGGCAGGCAGGTTCTCCTTTTAGGTGTTCCCAGGTTGAATGTTTAGACGACTTGAAAAAAGCAATATTCTGGACTGTAGATATTGTACTTATGTTTCTGGACAAATAATAATGACAAATAATAATAGTAATACTCCTCTAGAGAGAGAGAGGAGGAGTATGGTACTAATAATATTGGGTGTAAATTATTCATTCACGAGCGAGTCCACTTTATTACTACAATACTCTTACCTACTTACCTAAGTACAATACCATAATATGGCTGGTAGATAGATAATATGATGTTGTATTGTACTCCTACCTTCCAGCCACGCATTTTTTCATTCCCATGCACGCATCACCTACCATACTATTACCTCCTACCTACCTTAGCTACTCTAGTAACTACTCGTAAAAAATAAGTACATTACAATAGCAGTTAGTAGGGTACAATACGCAGTATGTAAGTACCGACCATAGATAGAACTCTATCTAAGAAGCTCTATCTAAAACCTACCTACTTACCTACCATATATACTCTAACCAACTCTAACTACCATACTACCATATCTCTACCATCGTGCTACTAACTGCTACCATGCAGAGAAAATCAATTTCCGCCTTGATTTTTCAGCAACAGTAACAAACGCCCTACTAACAAACCGGATAAAGGCAGCAGGCAGCAGCATTGATTTTAATAATACTTACTTATTATATGACTGGTCTGAGCTGAGCTTCAGCTGTCCTGTTTCTACCTCACAGACGACATCCCCTGTGTTCCATCATCTCCCCGAACGTTGTGAATCAATTAAAGATGATGTTTCACCCCTTCCAACTAGCAGGACTTTTGTGTATTCTCAATGTTGTCTTCGGCATTGATGAAGATTACGAAGCTTTTGAAGAAGGTTTTGATAGGCCACCAACCTTGAAGGCGGATGACGAGAAAGATCTCAATACAGTCATTGTCGTACATCCAGCCACTAGTACTCCTTCTATGCCAAGGTCGCGAATGTTTTCTCTCATGGCTGCTTGGGTAGCTGCTCTCTTTTTCCTCCGGTTTGGTATGTTCATAGCTCTTAATGCAACCTATTATATTCGCATGCACTTCTCGAAAATTAAAAAGGCGCCAAATTCTACTGGCAATGGTGAAAAGAATAAGAGTAGGGGAAAGGATTCAGGCTTGTCGAAGTTTTTAAGTCGGTTTCCATTTAACCCCTACGGCAGTGACGCGTCTTCCGCTTCGGGTGGCCGCTCATCGGGTGGTTCTTTTGGTTCGCTCGCTGAATTTATGACTTGGGATAGTGAAGGAGGATCATACACAGATNCAGATACATCAGGAGAAGGTTCGTACTTTTCGGGATCGGGCACAGATCCTTCAAAGAGTGGTTTATCGTCGTCTGGCGCATCATCCTATGGATCTTCAGTGGGATCTCCGTCAACAGCGTCTTCGACCTTTTTGGGGACTGCTTTGAGATCAATCGCTTCGAAGGCACTTACTTTTCGGTCCAACGCTTCTTCTGCACCGTCCGTTGCAGAAAGCTCATCATCATTTTTGCCATCATATTTGGATTTCATTGACGAAGAAGAACCAAAAACAAACATGAAGAGAGAAAACAGCTCGCGCAATGCTAGAATGAGAAATGCAACAACACCAAACAATGATCGCTCTGGGAGCCGTCACTTTATGTTGCCTGCCGAAAGGAAAAGAAATTCGACGGGTCGTGCCATTTCACAATCTACCTCAGATGTCAATAATAGAAATTCTGTTAGCATTTCGCGATCGTCACCGTCGAAGGTGACTCGGAGACAATCGTTAGAAAGCAGAAGTAGTAATCAGTCAACGAGTATGAGTCGATCGGAGCAACGAAATAAATCTGGGGGGCAGCAAGCTGGGCTGTACAATCCCCAGAGGAAACAACGCCCATCTCAGTTCTCACATCAAACAACAAAAAAGGAAGATTTAGGGCTGTCAAAATGGCTACAACGCCAGCATGAAACATCTGAAAATGAATTTGATGGCGGGAGTGGTAATTTTTCAGAGATCGATCTTGTCAGCAAAGGTTCCCAGTCTACTCTCATTCAACCAGAGATTCGAGTGCAACGCTATTAAATATTTCGTCATGTTGTAAGTACCTAGGTTCACATTATTTTCATGCCATATTTGCATAATTTGCAATCCAAGAACAAATGTGCATAAAATAAACTCTGTTCAAAGTTGAGGGTAAAGAGCAAGGAATTATGAAATACTAAAACTCTGTGCTGTTTCTGCTCTTAGGTGGCTACTCTCACCATTCCCTGTAGAGATTCGTGCTTAAAATGCATAGCAATGTTGTCTTCATTCAAAATGCGCAATTTGTTTTACGTATGTTCAAGTATGTTGGAGACACAGAAGATTGAACTGTTAGGTAGATCCTTCAGGGTCTCAATATAAATTGGGCGAACAGATGTAGATAGCAGCTTGAATATCCAAAAGTAAATAAAGAGTTGCACACAATAGATCTTACCCTAAAACCATTGAATGTGACAAGCTCATGTTACCCAGTAACACTTGGAAGGCCTCTTTGATGTGACCCATGGATTTGTGGGGACTCCTCCCCCCTACTTCATCACTTTGTGCTTACCTAAAAAAATATTTTTTCAGGAACAAAGTATATTTTTATTTGAAAAGTGCTGGAGATAAGCTTGAAAAGGATAGAAATGCACCAAAATGATTGTTCAACTTAATTTTTGTAGTTTTTTTCTGGTCTTTTTCTGGTCTCTTAGAGCATGTTTCCTCCTCCAGCTCCCTCCTGTTTTTAATGTAGGTGGGACTCTTTTTGAGAGACAATCAAGGAACAATGACAGTGTTTTTGTATTGCAATCAATTCCTGGTCACATCAGAATCAATATTTGATGCAAGCATATGTTCCAATATGCATGCATAGTTTTCACTTCAAGTTCAAGTTTTCAAGTTTGTGTTCTCTCTCATCATAAGACCATTCTCTAGAATTGTGAATACAGCAAAAAAAACTAGTGTTTTTGCTAGCACTCTGAGTGCCATTCAATACCCACAAAAGCAAGAATTACCAGGTAGCTTTGACACTTGATAACTTTTTCTAGGTTCAGAATTTTTCTTTGAATTTTTCAGGAAATTTTATTCTCACGTATTGCATCAAGTTTCCAAAATTTTATACAAAAATATCATATTTGAAATTTTGGTATTCCTGTCAATGCACCATCTATTGACACTGGGATATATTACACCAACAAGAATTTGATGATACCAAGCACTTACTAGCACAAGATGTCATATTGGCATATCCTGACTTTTCTAAGCCATTCCTAATCTCTATGGACATGAGTACATGAGTACATATCAGTTAGGGGTTGTAATCATTCAGGATAATAAACCTATTCCACTCTTCAGGTTGAAGCTGACAGATGCCCAAAAGAAGTACACAATTAATGAGATGGAGTTACTATTGTGAAAACTTAAAGAATTTTGGACAACTCATTGGAAAAGGCATAAATTTCTTCACAGATCACAAAAACCTTCTAGCTGACACCCTATATTTGACTAGTGATTGAGTCATTCACTGGAAACTCCTACTAAAAGATCTCTCCTGTTGGTCTAGATACATGTCAAATCAAAATTTTCAAAAAAATATATTAAAAACAGAGATAATTATTGTGAGAAGGGATCAACTTTCATTGAAACAGCATCATGCACTGGATTTGAACCCTGGGCAATACCCACTATTGCTACATGCATAGCCTTTGCTGCGTGCTGAAAACAGAAAACTTTTATTATATGAAATAATATCATGTTTTGTATAAAAATCAATAAAAATAATATGTTTCAACCGATATCAGTATTGTTAATTAAAAATCAAAATATGGTAACCAGTTTCATGGGGGCTTCTTTTAGTAATAGCTGCATCAGCAGATAGTTGTCTGCACCCAAATTCTAGTGCTGGTATCAGACAAGGGATCTTGACACATCAGAAACCCTCTTATGGATATTTTAGACTTTATATACCTATCAATAAGTATTTATTACCATTCTTTAGGTATTAGTACATAAAATGAGTTCACGAGTTCCCAATAAAAATATGTGCAAACAATGTGAGCACTTACATACAGTGTGATAATGATTGATACATTGTGTTTCTTTTTTAAATAGATTTTACAGAGAGCCAATCTCAGTTCTCGACACTATTTTTTGGTCTGAAAAATCCAATGGGCAGATATTAAATCCTAAAATACTTTTTAAATAATTTTTGCAAGCTTTTAAAACCAATTATTGAAAATAAATGAATTTAAGCACACCCATTTGTTATTAATCAGGAGCAAAACATTTGAAATACTCTGTACATTTTTGCTTCATTCTTCCTAAATAATTCATGCATAACAGATACAAAACAATAATACCTTTAAAAGTCAATCCAATTTTTGATCCAATATTTTCTCAAAGAAGAATAATGTTGCAATATTATTCTTTTCATTTTGATTGGTACTAGGTACTACTTATTATGGTATTGTATGGCACAAAACAAGTACTCCTAAAATCCAAACAACAAAACCTAACTGCATGTCATCCACTACACACCACCTAATAACCACGGCCAGAGCAGCACACAACAATTCCATGACCTCAGCCACTGGCTGATGCCACTGGCACCACTTAAAATGCCAATGATCTTGAGATGAGAAGCAATATGGATCCAACTTAAATGGATCCAAGGATCAAAATCAAAATGTGTTTTGGATAAGAAAAATATTGTTTTCAATAATATTTTAAAAACTTTTTTCAATAAAAATTTAAAACTGGACATCAACATTTTGGATCCAAACCTTTTTATTTTATTTTAAAAATTATCAAATCAAATTCTTCCTGGTTTTGAGTCACGATTGAAATCAAGACAACATTCCTTGTCCATCTGTTCATTTTGAACCAACAAATCATTCAATCTGATTCATTTGTGAATTTGATTCACACATGATTGGCAATGTGTTTGTTAATATGCCTCTGAAAATTTGAATTTGGATCAAAATCAAAATCGAAATTGTCAAAATCAAAGCCAAAATTGATCTAAAGTGCTTAATTTTGCTCCTCCAATTGCAAAATCAAGCACTTTTGATTGATTTTGGTTTCAATTTTGATTTCAATTTCAATTTTGATTTTGATCCAAATTCGCATTTTTGCCCTAATATTGTTTGTCTTACTTTTTGTCAGTTGTTTATACTGAGCAATGGAAACAACATTCAGTCAGTATTCCTAGAGTACTTCTACAAAATCGAATCTTTAAAGACAATGTGGATCCAAATTGAAACCAAAATCAAACAAAAGCATGATACCTTTGACAACGTTGTATCCAGTTCAGTTCAAACAAAGAATGACAAAACAAAGAAGCAAGTAAATAGGAGTAATAGGTACCATATTGTACCATTAGGTACAATATTAAGATACTATGGCTTGGTTTTGGCAACCCGTTTTTTTACGGTTGTGTGCTGCATTTTTGAAGTACACAACCTTATTTCACCCACTTCTGGTCAATATCATCCATAGAGCAAATAGATTTTAAGTCAAGAATCTCCCTCACATTGGGAGTGAACCTCTCAATCTTGATGCCCACTGGGAAGTTCATGGTCTGGGCTTGTAGTTCCTAGAATTTATTTCCTTTCAACAGCTTTGTAAACAGTTCTGCTACAATTCCATTGGTTTGGCAATAGCTTACCTACACCAAGCCATGATACACTTGATATTTGGCAAAAAACCTAATGATCTGGTCTCTATTTTTCTGATTTGAGGACCTCCATTTGTTGACACAAAGCTAAATGGTGTTTGTGTTGTCCTGCCAGGAATGTTCTCTCTGAATAGTATCCCTCTGGTCCTTTGAGAAGATATCAAACCATATCATGCTGTGTGTCATATTGTTGACCATTGAGTTATGAGCATTGACCTTCTGTTTCCTCAAGGAATCAATGAAAGATACCTTTCCAAGTATTATGTTGCTACTCTGGTGTGTCCCTTGAAATCAACATGGATACCAAATGCACCATGAACCCAATAGCTCACAATAAAACTAAGTTCCTTACTGGCATCAAGTATGAGAGTCAGGTGGGCAGGTGGGTACAACTTGCTAGATACTGCACATTACTTTCCTTGTTTTCATCAGTCATCCATTTCCAGACAATTTACCCTTCTGGTATTTTAAAAAAGCTACTACTATGGTTTTTGTTAGGTTTACCATTTTTTTAATTAGTAACACCAAAAAAGGGGTAAATTGGATAAAATGGCTCTTCAAGTGGAATTTTTAATGGACTACGCCAAGCAAAAGAGAGCACAAGCTTACCGTGAAAAAGAGCCACTTGTGAGTCCCAGTCATGAACAAAATATCATGGTGAGGACCGAGAATGCAAAGTGACATATTATCATCTTTGTCTTGTCTCAGTTGTAATTTTCCATCAATATTTTATTTCCTCCCACCACCTGATGGCCAAATCTCAATCTCAACCAGTCTCATACCAACCTCATTCTTCCTCATGATTCCCATGCATTAATAAAAATAAAAGCAAACATTATTAACTAACACCAACATGACAACCACAGGACAAATAAAAAAGCTTAAAGAAGTCAAGAAAGTCAAGCTGAGGCTCCAGAAGTAGCATAAACTACAGTCCAACTACACAACTTACCTGCACTATATGGTGAGTTTCATGGGATACATGAGCAAAAATTATCATTTCAGTAAAAAAAATAAGCAAGAAGGATATGTCAAAAATCACAGCAGAAAATCTTTTCAAGCATCTCGAGCTCCAAACTTATGGTGACACCAATGCCAACCATTACATGGCTCTCCCAAAAAACTACCAGTAATCATTAATTCTGTATTGGAAAAAGGCAATCTTCTATTATTACCCCAACAGTAATACTCCTTGGAATGGCATTGCCAGGGTTGGTAATCCAACTAAATCATAAGCCATGAACAAGTTTGTAAAGGCTGTTAAAAAGAAGGAGACACTGTGGCTCAGGAAGTCATCCCAACCTTGACTAGAGATGACATTGCCCATTTCCCATTTCCGGCAAATCTCTTGGGAAATGGAAAATTTCCTTTTACCTCGGAAATTACCCAGGAAATCTAAAAATTAACCCAGCAAGGACATTAAAATTACCTCTATTCTGCTTGAGGAAATGGACAATGGGGGAAATTTCCCAATTTATTTACTGCAATATTTTGTGTCTTTGCATTGTTCTTGATGAGCTATAAATTACTAGTACGTTTTATTGATACATATTTTGCTATAGGCATTGTGTTTTGGTTTATTAATCAAACTAAATACATAACATTAGTCAAAATTTGCTTGACTAAGTACAGCTGAATTGCTAGTAATCAACACCATAATCTCACATGCCATTTGTTTTTCAACTAGACACATAAGCCAATATGTATTGATGATTTAAATAAACAATTAGTAAGTGAACCCCATCTTGCAGACAGTTACACATTAAGTAATTTCATCTTCACTACCCATTCCCCCTCTTTCATAGAGAGATACATTCACTCCATTCTTTTCATTGCCATGTCTGTCATACTTAGAATGTAGCAATTTGATAAATGGATAATGTCCTAAAAATAGAGGGTTTAGAAGCTACAACTCTTCTTCTATTTTAAAATTCATTTTTCAATTCTTTCAACAAGTGATTTTTTTGCTCTCATGTTGTTAGATGAGTTCTATGTTATCTAGAGGGCCTACATTTTCATGATTTTTTCTAAAGAAAATGGACCCAGGCCTTCAGAATGCACACGATTGTTTCTGTACATGGGGAGATTGTACGGTTTCAACAGAATTAAAAAATATTGGCTGTAAAATATTTTTTCTCATTTCCGTGCCTTGGTTTGGGCAAGCAAAAATGAGGTGGAAATCATGCTTGGTCTTCTGTGGCCTCTCATTCAATCATAATTGAATACCAGGTTATAGGAAATGGACCATGGCACCATGGCCTCATTTGAGACTCATTGGTGCCATGGCGTGTTGAAAAAATGAAAGGGGGCTTCAAAATCCCAAAAACATGTTTGAGCAGAAAATTTTCATGGTTGTTGCTAGCATTTGCATGCAAAAGCTATTGTCAGCCCAACAAAAGCAACAATCAACAAAATCTCAATGAAAAAAGACCATTGTCAACAATGTCACCACATGCATTGGCATTCATGACATAGATGGAGGGTGGAGGGGGTGGCATTAAAAGAAGGATGTTAGGCTTAGCTTTTAAGTGGTCAGGGGCGGAAGTCAGATCATGGTGATCAGACTTCAATAGGTACTTGCAATAGCCAGTGCCTATAGGCACTGCCTATGCC
>JALLOT010001758.1:0-14206 GCA_036939595.1 Thalassiosira livingstoniorum | reverse complement strand
ACATGCAAAGTTTTGTGCTGGAGGGAAGGACTCTGTTACAAAAAAGCAATGGACATAATACTTTCAACAATTACAAAACGCTCGCTTTTATAGAAGTTTTATTTTAATTGATGTTTATAAATGTAATAAATCAAGCATCGTATCAATGCTTCGTGTTTCCTATAAAGTTTACACTTAACAACAAAGGTCTAAGTATTAGAAACCAGAAAAAAAAAATAATTTTTTTGCATAGGCTGAGATCCAGCTGGTGTGCGAAGAGTGGCTTATTATCTTGTCCTGTACTAACTCAAAAACTGAAAAACAATGTTAAAAAATAAATAATTGATTTTTCATCTTTGTTCCGTTTATGGCTTATGTAGTTTACACTGTATGTTGGTCAAGCTGGTGCCCATGGCAGTAGGACAAAGCAGCGATGAAAGGCGCAACAGATAAAGCAATAGAAAGCCATTGCGGCAGTGCTGGAAGCACGGATGAAGATGAACTGATCGTTGAGTGCTGACGTTGGGTTTGAACGAATGAAATGATGATGTGAGCGTGGGTGCCTTCAATATTATTATTTGTGTTGCCGCAAATGTTACATGCAGCCCCAATAAAAAGTCAAAATGGCTGGATTGACTGGTATATTTTTGACAGAATCTTCGTATGTTGAAACATACCTGATATTTTTTGAAAACAATAAATGACACGTATGTAGAAGCCTACATAAAAAAACATACCAATGCAGATTGCTTATGTATGTTAGTACAATACCTACTTAGTACCATACTGCAAGCAATACAACTCTCAGTAAAAAATAGGAGTATGGGACCTAACAACTACCATTTTGTACAATATATGATGTCAATTCAATTACATATTAATTGCCAACCATGGCAACCATCATTGTTCGGATCCATCTTATCTAATCAACAATTGACATAGTCAACCCCCAATATTAGCACCATCAACAACCAACAACCATGTAAGCATTGTTAACCAATTTTTGCTAGCATTTCACCGTGCAGTGTTGTTTATTTATCAAAATCCCCCCTCCCACTTTGCCACTGCAATGACTGCTGCTACTGCTGCCTCTGTTGTTGCATTCTCATGCTCATCACTATTGTCATGCCCGGCACATTTGCAAATCATTTGTGTAGAATGAACACCAGCCACATCATGTGTAATTTGTCTTTCACTGACAACATCATCACCAATGAGCTTATCAATGCCTCCATTGATCACCTATGTTGATGAGTCCATCGATCACCCACACTGATAAGACCATCAATTGCCAGTATCAATGAGTCTGTTGATTGATCCTGTCAAAAATACCATGGTAAACCATCAATAATGGCATCTCTATTGAAGAGGCCATTGATTGACCTTGTTAGAAATGTCATGGACCTCTCTCATTCATGGAGGCATCAATCACCATCTGATGTTGCCATTGATATCAACAAAACCATATCACTGACACGACAATGTCACTAACTGCCAATATCAATATTCATGATTAATTCCCCCCAAAATTTTGTAGAAATTCACCAAAATAGTCTCTCTACAACAGTGGCTATGGAGGAAAGAACCTTGTCAAACACCACTAAATTGAGTGACTCATTCATTTGTGGTGAGCTCACTGTTGGTATGATGCCAACATCAACAAGGAGACTATTTTTCATTTTAGATGAATGGGAATGATATGTGGGGATGAAATCTATTTTTTAAAAGTGTGTACAAGGACAAACTGTTTCATGTTTTATTATCATTTAACAATAATAATAATAGTCTTGTTTCTAATTTTAGTGCAAGACATAATCAACATTCAAAACAACCTTCATATCAAACCCCAATGCAAGGAGAGTGTTACTTGAGTGTTTGCTGTTATTTTTAATTATTTCTTTGCAAACAATGGTAGTAGTGACTTTAAATTTTTCTTCTATCCCTTTTTGTTATGTTTGAGAGTTTATTTTTGAAGATGATTGAGTGGCTAGAAAAGATGGTGAATTTTTAAACTAATCAAGCTTGTTTTAGGAAACTTTGATGTGTTAGTGTTACTAATAATTGCTACTGCTTTTACTTGGCTAAATGTCACAAAGGAGTCCTTAATCACTTTAAATGGAGAAGGTAAAATATATCAAAATTCCTTTGTAATGGTGAAACATGAAACACACTAAGACCAAATGATATCTATACATAGGGCAGGTATGGTAATGATGATGTTGTTGTGTCATGATTTGTTGTATAAGCACAATATTGCAGCCCCTTGCTACAGGCAGTACCTACTTACTTTGTGCTCACAACATATCATACTGAGTTACTTAGGTAGGTATGCTACTCCTATGTTGTACTCCTAATACTAATAAATAATGCAACCTATGTATTTGGTACCTAGTACCATAGCTAAACAACAAAGTAAAGAATTATTGTTGGCAAGCACATGACAGGAAGAGAAAATATTCTGGATACAGTGATCAAAAAAATATATAAAATAATGATTGACATTTTGCATTTAATGTAACTATTTTGAAAAATAATGTCCTGTATAAAATTTGATAGGATTCAGTCTGGTAGGAATGGAGCAGGTCTTGTACCTGATTGCATTCTACTACAATAAGTACTATTGTACTTACTCTCCATTTGCTATGTACAGGGTGATGAGCTGCTCCCTCAATTTTCAATCTTTTTGCTTAATTTTTTGCATTAATTAGAACACATTTTACTTGGTTTTTGGGATTTTTTCCTAGATTTATGAGTCAATATTCATGGTGTCCCTTGTTGCAGCTCCTATCTCCATCAGCTATCCAATAGTTGCATTGATCTTTGATCACACATTTCTACTTGACAAGAGAATGTCGTTGAATATTACTTCCACTGTTAACTCAGTCTCAGAAGTAGTTGGCCTACGCACATAGGGGGCATTTGCCACCCTGGTTGTAGCATCCCATTCTTTTGTTAGTTACTTTATTGGCAAGAGGATAATATTTTCTTTGTTCTGAACAAAAATAGATTTCATCTTTCAAGGGATAGAGAGAGCAACCAATAATACTATCATCAAGCAAAAATCAAATGTACAGTGTAATTGTGTTAACATATCACCATGGTTTCACCACAAGATGTTTCAAGTCTTGCCAGTCAGCAATTTACTCCATGCACATCTGATGGTACACTAAACTATGCTAGCTATCATGTTGCTATCAATCCAAATCAACATATATAGCAACAAATGTCTTCACTGGTGTTAGCTTCAACTCCACAGAATCAACCTAATTATCACTACCATTAGACTTGTCACAGTCAGCCAGTAATGAATGCACCGACTTTGGAATTCAATCATCCATCAACAGTACCAACTGATCCTGTCCCGTGAATTGTTGTGCCTCCATTGTGACACCTATTGACAATGACAGTACCTACAATGAATCTACACCAAAGAAACTCCTTTGCCCTGGTTTGTTCCTTGTAGCTATCAATCCTATTACATTCTTTGTTTTGAAGATTCATAACCTTGTTCTCAGAATATTCCAAGTGTGGTTAATAGTAGTGTTCTTGTGTGACACCAATTATTGTGATATTCCTTTGTCTCACCCACCTTCACTTCCAGGCCCAATGAACTCAGTTATTGCAACTATCACCAACAGTGCTCATTTTGACAAGTTCAACAAACTCAGAGGGAGGAGGAAGATCTCATTTTCTGGCTTGTTTTAAGAAAAAGTATATTATTCAGAACAACTTTGTATGGTATGCTAATATTTCAGAGGATGTCATCAGCTAATTTACTTTGGTATATTGTGTTTTTTGTTTCAGAGTGAATCTTGTTTGGCTATTTTTTCTTTCTTTGTTTTTCTTTTGCAAGAGGGAAATATTTTCTGTTCCACTGGATAAAATATTGTTCACATTGAGAGGGACAATAGGAGGACAAAATAGTAGATTTGTCACCTGTCCCGGAGTTAGCACAGTCAAGTGCCATAATTTGGAAAGCTTTAGGGTGAGTTATGCATCACCGGGACACTCCAATTCATTTACCAGAATGTGGTTTGTGTGTGCTGCCCTCTCCTATTTGCTGTGTTTGTTACCAATGGATTCAAATTTCCACTATGTGACTTTTTTGCCCATGGATCCATTTGACTTTTAATGGGTTGTGAGCTTCAAGCTAAGACAATTTTCAATATTTGTTATTTGTTTGCAAAAACTAATCACAACCCATGTCCAACTTTTTTATTGCAGATACAGCTTTAGTGCTTGCTCAACCCATGATGACAGTTGCAATGTAATTGTTTCAAATTTTTCAATAAAACCAATGACAAAGTCTTAAACATTGTTTGATGTCTCTCATTCCAGTCTCCAGTGGACAAGTGTCAGCCAAAACTGTGTCCTGTCAATTCAGAGAATTTTATACATATTACAAGATAGCATCCTCCCAAAACTCTTATGACCCTCAAATTCATTCAACTCATTATCTCTGTTGGGTACGGCATCCATCATTGCCATTTTTGGCGAGGTATGGCATTCATTGCTGTCACCATGAGTATGGTTTGATAGTTTTTAGAGTTTAGTGATAGTGGATCATAAGTGGAATTTTTGGTATGGCTGATTGTCATTATTTTTGGTTTGTTTGCATTTTTGATCCCATGTCATTTTTTCATAAAAAGAAAGTTTGGTTTTCATTTGTGGATGTGGAGGTTGAAATCGCTCCATTTGAGAAGAACTGTTTACATTCTACTTACTTTAGTTTGTAGAAACAATCATAATTTTAGTTTCAGATTATTCAAAAAAGAAAAGTCTTCTGTTAGATAGCCTCATCTTTTATCTTCACTAGTTTGTTGGCAATCTAGCCTTTGATCATTGTATTGGTTTCCATTTCCATTTCTCTCATCTTCATACTGTGGCTTAGTTCTCTAAATAGGTGTCCAATTTTTCTGATTGATGATAAAAAATACTCCCATGTAGCTTAAATATTTAAAATTCTAGGAGTCAAGCTTTTATGTGGGAGTGGGAACTGAACAATGATTTGCTTAATGTTTGTTACTAACAGTTATTGTATGCATTCTTCATTCACTAGAGTGGCACAACTACTCCTTGAACAGTTGAGATAGCAATCTGGAACCATTGTTTTGAGCAATTCTGATTTTTTGAAGTGGGACATACTGACAAATATTCAGAATCAAAAGTTCAAGCCATGAGGGATTAATCTATTAGTGAGTAGCATCAATGCAAAAACCTGTCAAAACCCATCTGTTTTTGACCTCTTGAAAAACCTTTGTAATTACTTATCTTCATACCATGCTAACTTTTAAAAAATTTATGAAGGAGGTCAATACATTCAGTCCATGGCATTATACCATACTGTGCAAACAAGATGTTTGGCTTGACAACTTTATTGTAAGTACCATGCATCCATTTATTAGTTATTAGGTGCAAAGTGCTAAAACATCACATTGCTTAAATATCCAGATATTATATGAAAAAAAAATCATTATTAGTACTTTTATAAGTTGTATGTACACTAAATCCTTTTCCTAAATAGCCATAACCTGACTACAATAACAATACTCACCTAAAATAATAAAAATCCCAACCAATACATATTATCTATCTGTGTGATGCCTTACAGGTGCCCAAACACTAAGTACATAACATAGGTACTAAAGAGAAAATAATTGTCTTCTTAGTATTTTTCTTCCCATTTCATGGTGATTGTTGAAGTTTAAAACTTCTTTTAAAAATTGGATTTGGAAATTTGAAGTGAGCAAACCCAACCAACTTATCTCTTTCAAATGTTTTTTTTTCAAAACTGACACTGGATGACCCCTTTATTGCATTTGGTCTCTTCATACAATGAAACTTTAACCAAACACAAACACCATCATACATGCCATCATGTTATTGACAGATATTCAATGGGCTACTATCAATGCTGTTGTATACATAGATTGTTGTCAGTGCTGACAATGACACTGCCTTTTCTGTATACCTAAATGGCCATAACTCTTCTTATGAACACAAATGAGTTGAGTATTAGTTCATCAAGTATCCATCAATGAATACAATGTCCTGGATAATGATGTTTGTATTTTGGACAAAGTCTCATTGTATGAAGAGACCAAATGCAATGGGGTTGTCTGGTGGAATTTTTGAAAAACTCAATTTTTGGAAAGAGATTGATGAGTTGGGTTGGATCACTTCAAAAATCCAAACCCAATTGTTTTTTCAGAGGAACTTTGAAACTTCAACCATAATGGTGAAATGGGAGGCACAATACATACTTGCATATGTACCTTTGATTTGTTGGTGTATCTATTTACTCTAGGATACTTCTTACCAACCCAAATACACTAATTTGTGATAATAATTTTTATCTATTTTTTAATTTCAAAACAATTTTCTGCTACATCAAATAACCCCCTTTTAATCAATAATTTGGTTTGTTAACTGATTTTATATTATCGTTTAGTACTGAATTAATTGAAAATTGAAACAAAGTTGATAATATGCTGCAAACATCTGATTTCTGGTTTGTTGCTGCTTCAAGATATCATCAAAGCAAAAACATTGATTCTTACTAATAAAAAAACATTGATTATTCCCTTTCAAATTCTAAATCACTTTGTTCGATTTTCAATAGGTAGTTTCTTTTTTTCAATAAATCTATTGTGTTGATGGTTTTTAACAACCAAATCAAAAATGAAAGAAAAGTCATCTGTCACTAACTACTCTGCATGAAAAGTGATAAAAACCTGGAACAGCAAGACATGCAAGTGTCTAGGTCTAGTAACAATAATAATTATAACTAACTTACAAAAGTTGTACTTAGAGCTAGTATCTAGTCTTGGTAATACTGCTGAAATGTTGATGTGGCAAAGGGAAATTAATAAAAGAATAGTAATAGAAAATTCCATATCCAAATAAAGAATGATAATATAGTATGGCACAGTAATACTCCTATATACTTGTGAACACTCTTAATTTTTACATTGTTGATTCAACTGTGGAAAATGAACAGAAATGAACAAAAGGCTTTAAAAAATAATAAAAAGGGAGTTGATATTGCTGAACCTTCTAATGTTATATCATGGCCCTCATTTGTCATCACAATCATTGTAAACAAGCAAAATCTCATCAAGTGGAAGACCAGAGGAGTGATTTATTGCATTCATTTTCTGTCATGTCACTGCTCTGATTTGATTTTTTTCTTTGGCTTTGGCTTTTGCTTTGGATTTGGCCTTTGTAATCTTGAAATCAGTCTTAAAATTTAAACATCTAAAGAATGGCTAAAATTGAATTCACAAAAACACCCATTTGTAATTGGTTTATGACTTCCATTTCTTCTAGTGTGACCTGAACAAATACTAAGATCAATTGCCACATGATTTAAAACCAATTTTACCCATTTCTCCAATGCCACCTCTGATATGACTAATGTCTCCAATTCTGCCAGCTACAGCAGAAAAATATCTTTTAGCACATTCAAATGTGACATCACAAGTGAGTCATTAAATTTTACTTCTGGGAGTGAGCCCTTCTCTCACCCCTAGACCAAACTTTGTCAGAAATAGAAAGCAATTAATTCCACTGTTTCTGCAAGTTCCACTGTTTCTTGTGGTCAGAGATTCTGAAGTTGTAAATTATATTGGAAAGAATCAAGGTTGGATATTTTGATCCCTCAAAATAGTTTTAAGTTATTGCATCATGCTACCTGTTCATTGACTGTATTTCAAATTGAAACCATTTCTAAACTGGCTCCAAGACCTAGAATACACCATAACAGATTAGTACCAACTTTTTCTTTGTCAATTTCTGTAGGTAAGTAGGAGTAGTTCCTGACTTGAACTAAAGATTGTAAAAATGCCAAGAACCAGACCTATTGACAATAATTCCAGGCTTCATGGACTCAACTGCAAAGTCTCAGGAGTTTTTATTTCAGAATTAGGTGCTGCCAGAAACTAAATTCACTTAGCTTTTAATTGCTCCTTGGAAATCAATGTTGAAGTTTAACCAATATTTGATACACCAGATATTGGTTCGGTATTTGCAGATTCCTAGTATTGACAGTGGTGTTAATATTGATAATTTTGTTGCTTGATACTTCAACCATTATGAACAACAAGTAATATTATGACAGTGTACAACTACTACAATCCATCCAATTAGCAATAAGTAAATATAATAATTAACTGAAACTAGTCACTTATGCTTGTCAATTTATATTTTATCTGCCTTAGTGTATACAAACAAAAGATACCCAGCACTCACTCATAACAGAATCACAGAAATAATATCAATTCAAGCAATATTCTTCAGTTAATGCAATAAACACATCCCCAACATAATACCACTTTTCTATTTTTCCATTGCATTCATATTCATACATGACTAACATTCCCTGCTTTGAACTATTGAATTCTAGTCAATAACAAATTGAGGATCAATTGAGTGCCTAAGCAACAATTGCTTAACTAGTATATTACTTTGAAGTGCTCTACAATTATTTGTCAGGTTGGAGCTCCCTGGTTTTAATTTTTAGTGGAATATTGTAATTTATTTTTTAAAATATCTCTCTACTAAGAATGGTATTGTATTTTGATAAAAAGCTTTAGCAGTGTGTCTAGATATATTTTTGTTTATGTTTCTTCTGTTAGAAATTGTCCTGAAAGTGTAATTTAGGGGTGATAATCAATGTAATTGTGCTTTGTGTCCACTATGACAAACTAAACTATGCAATTTATCATTTATGCCTTATTATTACTCCATCCACTTTGCCAAGTTTTTATCTTGCTTTTACAAATGAATTGATAATATATGTCTTCTGCATTTTCTAGAATTATAATGTTCTCATGTTCCAAACTACATCCATCAAGCCAATTACTGCCTTTGGCTATGGAGCCACCCTTCCTTTTCTTTTTATATTTCTCTGAATATGTTGTTTATTTGATAATTTTGGGACCTGGACCATTCTTCTCCCTATTGTAAAAACTAACAATTGATACATATAAATCAACTGTGTTCTTTCAAAATGAGATTTGTAGTCTTTGTTCTTGAGAAATATAGAGGCCCAAAGAAAAGAGTTACAATGAGTGATACAATCCACAAATTAAGAAAAATAGCCATTTGAAACATTCAATGAAACAACAAAGCATGATAATAATCAATTTTCTTGTCAATACCAACATTATAAACACCTCTCACACTCCACATCATGGTCAAAATCATCAAAAACTAATGGAATAAACTTTGGTATTTAAGTTCATCACCAAAAAAATACCAGGTTGAATTTGTTGGTTTGGTTGTTTGGCCTTCTCATGCTCAATATCATGCACTTCCATATAAGCATTGGACACTATCATCATGATAATGTGTTTTTCTATCCAGCAAAATATCCAATATTTGTTGTCCTTTGAAAAAATGGTGCCAGTTGTTAGGCCAAACCTATCAACTGATTCTTGACTTCAACATGCCTTCAATTGAGTACTTCAACTAGAAATTGTTTCTTTGGATAAATTAAAACTTCAAGTTTGAGAATATTTTAACTCATTTCTGCTTAAGTGTACACAATTAAAGAATCAACAACTGTCACTCATTACCTCATCCCAGAAATAATAACAATTCAAGTAATACTAAGTTAGTGATTGTTCCAATCACATTCATACATGCCTGACATAACTGTTGATTTCTATTTAATGGCAAATTGAAGAACACTGAGAAGTTATGGGTTGATTAATTATCATCCATTGAGAATGTTTACATTTAAAAAATAACTGAATTGTACATAAGTTTTAGTGTGCTTTGTAAGGATGTTGTTTGAAGTAAATTCTTGCTTCAAGGACATAGTTACTATTGAATAGTATTGTTACATAAAACAGATAATACTGAATAAGTTAGGTTTTGAATCAAATTGTTGATTTTGGTTTAAGTCTGATTTTTTTCTAATGAAAATGATGCATCTGCTGCTGTAATCTTGTCAGATGACACATTTTTTAATTTTTCTGATGTGTTCTTACCATTCTAAGCCAAAAATTTTACATATTGAATTTCAGTGGAGCAGTAGTTATTATTGGTCCTTTACTAAAAGCTGTGATTGTTGACAGCTCTCAACTTCTTTTGATCTCAAAAAGCAGAAGCAGTCCAAAAAATGTCTACAAATTCACCCAAATTGTGACAACACCACCTCTATAACTCCAGAAACATTTAAGTACATAGTCATTCCAAAATGTAGTTCATGATCTCTTGAATGGGGAGAATATCTAAAAGTTACAGAATTGTATCCTCAATCTTGTCTTTGTCCAATTGCCAATCTCCTGTCTCAAAATGTAGAAGTCCTGCCTTTCTAACAATCAAGATGGCCAAAAATGAGGCCCTTGGTGCTGGTAATGTTTCTCTTTGTTAGTCCTTAATTGCCCAGGTCCTCAATTGGTCCTCAATTTGTTATTGTTAACTAGACATCAACAGCTCAAAGAAGGGGATCATAGTCATGTTTGAATGTAATTGGCACAATAGATAATAAGATCATGTCATGTTAGGGATATGTTTATTTCACCAAGTGTGAGGCATTAACTCCACATCAACACAAACACTTCCATCACTTGGCAGGACCACGTGACACTGCAGTGTTTGTCTATTTCAATGCCTCTTGACCAAATGGGACAATGTCTTGTAGTACATAGACTTTTTGACCCAACTTCCTTGCACACCTTTCCCTAGTTCTTATCTGTCCCTATGTCTACATATTACTTTAACTATTAAGAAAGTCTAATTATATAAAAACAATTAGTATTGATTGAATTGATATTATTTCTGGAATGATACAATGAGTGAATGTTGGGTATCTTTTAATTATTTACACATTGGGAAGATATCAGTTAAGGCTTTCTTGTACCTTCCCTTAAAAACTTACATCATATCAATTAGAAAAACATGATAATTAGTCCTTGAATTGATTCATCAGTCATCAGTGTTCTGATACAGTAAATAAATTTATCCACTTGGACAAATCACCCATTCACTAACTATTTATCCTCATTATCAAGGGAAGTCTATAATATCTGGAGTTGTGAAGATCTATGAAAATATGGGATGTTTTTTACAAATCACTATATTACTAATGCACTCATATATTGTCAGTGTTCCAATGAAATCATTATTTTGTATGAGAACTATTTGCCATGGAATAAAAAGCTGTTTTGGACAACTCTATTTGTGTAATGAAGCTGAATATTTCTGTTTTGGGATAAACGCTGTCTTGATGTAATCACAACAAAAAATAGGGTCACTCAGAGGAAAAAGGTTGAAGTTTTGGCACAATGAGTTAGTAATGTATTGGATTGGACCTGGAAATGTTTATTTCCATCCCATGACCATGACACAATCACTCTATGTCCAAAATGTATTGAATAACATTCAAGATTTTTGTTATGTATTTTTGATTTGAGAATTTGAGAATGGCAACTTCAATTGAGGGGTGTGTAACTGTGCTTGTTCAAGACTATTAATATGTAATCTCAACATCAAATCTATCAAGGAAGAACTGGTATTATTTTTAATAATATGTAATATTCAATGTAAGTATTAAATTGTCTGAATATAAATCACCATAAAATTATTCATGAATATGATAATGTATTTTTATATTCAACTCAAATGATGATTTAAAAATAAATGTGACATACTACTCCTTTGAGTTGGCCTGTGTGAGGGATACAACTCCTATTTCAGAGCAAATATAATATTAATTTCTCTTTATTTGACAAATTCTTAACATCTGTCTTCCACAATTTACCAATTTAGTGCTACTAGTACTATTATATATTGTCATCATTGCTGTAATCTGTAATATTGTGATTTGCATAAGCACTATCAATTTATTTATTGCATAATTCTGTTCAAGAACAGAATCTTGCAAAGCAACAAAGGTTCATATTTAGCAGTCATCAAGACATGAAGGAGGACCTTTCTACCAATTTTCCTTGGTTTGTTCCATCACTTGGCTGTTGAAGATCAAAGTTTTTGACCAAGGCTCTTTGCTCAATACTTCTTGGTAGCTTGTATCTATAGAAATTATTCCATTTGCATTCATTTTCAGTAGTTTATGTGCCAGTATCCTTTCTTTTGTATGACTTGTGACCACTTTGATTTTCTTCAAGCCATTTGAAACTGCTCAGTCATAAAAATTAATGATATTACCATATTATTTAATGTACTCTTTGATATTGAGATTATTTTTTGATTCTCATCAGGCACAACAAACAAACAAAACTTCCCTATATCACCAGATAATTCTTTTCCATATTCCACAGTGTTACTTTTGCTTTGCAAACTTGGATATGTCAACTTTATTTTTAATGCTTTATCAACAATTAGTAATTGTAATTGCCTGAAATGAATATCGTCAAATAAAGTTGACAAAGGAGAATTATTTCAAGAGATGTTGCTTCAGGTTTTCTAAAAGCCAAAATACTACCAAGCAGAAAATGTATTGAATCTGCACAATTTTTCCATGATGAGAAATATTTCTAAAAACTGTCCCTTTTATGGATTTTCTAATTGTTGTACCTTAACATCTTGGGTTTTGATCCTTCTACTATTGTGCATCCCTTTGTCACCACAGTGCTGATAACTTATTGGAGTGTTACAGGGTTCTTATGATTGTAACCACCATTTTGTACAGTGGTACAATAAAGCTCAAAATCAATAACACAAGGAGAAAGTCAATTTTGTCATTTCCATCCAATGAGTAAGTTGAGGTCATTTTGATGACTGGATATACTGGAATATTTATGTCTCTTCTTCAAAACTGTTTTGGAAGGACATATATCACCCATACCATCTCTGTTTCCTTCATGTGGACAAGTGTTTTTGTTTGTTTTCTTGTTTTCTTCTTTCCAAAATACACCATATCAATATTACTTGGTTTAACTTTTTTGACCACTAAGCAACTGGATATGGGTATGATAATTTATAACAATGCATCATTAAGCACAAACAGTAAACCTGATTACTGGTAAAAAGTAAATTTGAATACCAGTAATGAATATCAATTTATAAAAGAAAGTAAAAAATGCAACTATTTAGGAATAATGGTTACACAGGTTAAGAAACTGATAAGAACCATAAAAAATAACACTATTGTATGATTGGGTGTGAACTGATGATAATTATTGTTTTTGACTACAAGGGCTAAACCATTAATTCAAAAATACGATATGCAGCAGTTGAAATTTTCATTTATCCTTGAATATATAGTACCAAACACAATTTGGTGTTTGCTGAACAAACTATTATTCATGAGTAGAATATTTGTATCTCCAGTTTTGCTTTTGCCATCATTTGAGGCAAAAAGTGTCACAACTAGAATAATTTCACTCAAGTTTGAATTTGAAGACATACTTTATTGCTTAGACTTGATAAAAGTTTGAGGTGGTAATTTTTTAGTTCCCCTTTGTGACTACTGACCATGAAAAAATGGATGCCATTGCCACTATCAATTAGAAATTCAATGTTTTTCTCACCATAATGACAGCCTGCTTCAGAAGTGGAGCAATATCTCTCCAGAAAAATCAAAACCTAAGATCTAAGAGACTTGTTGGGATCAAATGCTTGTTTTATGTGATGGTAGTATGCCTACCTTTTAATCCTTTTTGTTATTCTAAGAATTTATTTTAAGTGTCTTGAAGGGAAGGGTAGGTTTTTGTCAAATTTCAACATAATATATAATTTTGTATAAGTTTAAAAATTTGTGGCTTTTCTGAGACCTTTTTGCCACAAAATATTCTGGTTTGTTCAAGCTCTCAATATTAAACTTACATACAAAATATTTTTCTTTACAGTATCTATTTCTACTGGTATTGTGAATACTTAGTACTGAAATTGTAGATAATCCTCCAGTGGGCTTGT
Organism: Thalassiosira livingstoniorum; assembly: GCA_036939595.1. Lineage (NCBI taxonomy): Eukaryota > Bacillariophyta > Thalassiosirophyceae > Thalassiosirales > Thalassiosiraceae > Thalassiosira > Thalassiosira livingstoniorum. The sequence goes on along the minus strand of JALLOT010001758.1, from coordinate 343 downwards.
GACTGTGACTTTGTTTTCTCATTTGAGGCTTGTTGGTTTGATTTCCTTGGCAAGGAGTCTTGTGATTTTCTAAAGCATAATTTTCATCCTTGGTCTTTGGTGACACCAATCACAAGGCGCAATGACTATAATCAAAATATCCCAGTTGGCTTGTAGTGCTCTTTCCACAATGCTCACATGCAGTCAAAGGAACTAATGCTTAGGATGTCCCCTCTACTATGACATCCCAGGCCTTCACTGATTTGTCAATTCATTTTTATCCACTTGCACACATAGTGTCTACAAGCCTCTTGTAAGCTACCCTACTCCACTATCCACTGTCCACTGTCCACTGTCCACTGTC
>JALLOT010001757.1:0-14210 GCA_036939595.1 Thalassiosira livingstoniorum | reverse complement strand
AATGGAGAAAGACCAAAGAAATTAGACAGAAAAAAGGAAATGTTAGCAGCCAAAAACTAAAAATTATTGTATGAGGCACAAGATGTATAAACCAGCAGTGTAACATTATCAGTTATTATGTAGCAACTAAGGTATTATAAGCTCATTTGGGGTTTCCAAGGCCCCCTCACGATATTCTTCAGGGTTGGGGGTGTTTTTTACCATTCAAAGCGTGACCACCGATTCCCATCAAACTAATGGCTTCAATGTCAACATCGTCTTGTGTGCTGTTACCAAACATGCTTACATTCAAGTTGTCCAACATACCAGGCAATATGTTGTTCATTCCATGATCTTCTTCCACCTCCTCGTCGCCCACAAGTTCAAACAGACGCCCGCGATGTCCTCTTCCTCGGTTTGTTCCTCCTCCAAGGCCAAAAGGCGCAGCAGAATACCCAACATCGTAATTATTGGCATACTGGTTCTGTGGCATTGGAGGGAATGGATTCATATCATAACGTGGTTCGTTTGACATTCCAGGAAAACCATGCATCATTGAAAAATCATTTGTGATGCTCATGTCAGATCTCATAGAGCGCCTGATGTTGTCAAGCACCGATGGATGTGGTGTGAAATGTAGTTTTCCAGGTTCGTTTTGCATCAAGATGAACATGCTGCTTGAATTGGAAAATGTGCTTGTCCCAGCTGGAAAAGTTTCAACGTATGAAATGAAACCATGTTGCTCGCCACACAGACGGGGATCAAGAGTCCTGAGATCATCTACGGTAAGCGCTGCATTGGCATTGACAAAACTGTCTGAACATAGAATGACGCTGAATGAAAGTGGCAGGTTGGACGAGTCTTCCATCATGTCGACCATTTTGCGAAGATATTGCGATGACGTGGCATTTTCAGGTGGCGTAACAACAATGACAGACCCACCATTGCGACTCAACACAGTTTCCCCTCCTCCGTTTTCTTTTCCAAATGGAGGCAATCCACCAAAGGCTGTATCAACATCAGGAAACATGGCGCAAAAGTAATTGCTGCCATGGACTGAAATAGAGTCACTCCATGTCTCCATGTTTGCATTGAGACCAGTCATGAGGCATTCTACAGTCTGGACTGGAAGTTGGCACATCATATCTGTTTGGCCTGCGATCGCAGCAATGATTTCATGGCGTCGGACTGCAGAAAACATTGACGACATCAAACGACTTCGTTCTCCTACAAATCTCACTGAGAGCGAATTGAAGACATTGTATGGGATTGAAACGCTTGATCTCCCTGACCAGTCAATTACAACATTACCACCTTCTTCCATCCCTTTGACATTGACATCTGCATCAGACCAATTTTTAGGCACTTGTTCTTCACATTTTGAAATGAATTGGACGATCTCTTTCGCGAGAGATAGACAAAGATCGGACATAGCTGCACCAGCTTCTCTGAGAAGTTCAATGCTAGGCACGTTCGTATTGTAACGTGTCTCTTCGACCGAACGACGATTTTCGGAGATGAATTGTCTTTGAAGAAACGCTGTGAGATACTCCTCATCATCCCAACTTGGTATAACGGGGTCAAGGAACGTCCCAGAGCCATGGGATGCACGAATAATCCAGCGATAAAGAACTACACGGAGAGTACGCTCATCGATGACACGCAACGGGTGGTTTGCTGACGATCTGGCCTCGGCACACTGACGAAACAGCTCCTGTAATTTCTCCAAACGAAAAAGAGAAATGGCTGGAAGCTCGACGGGGATTGATGGTGAGAACGAAGAATCAGCAGGAGGTGCATTGAGGGGTTGCGAGGTGGCGGAGGTCTGGGGAGAAGAGAATCCGGGAAGAGCTTGAAATCCATCACTGCTGCTTGAGAACTCTTGATAGGAGGTGGGTTGAGGGGGTGGTTGAGAATCAAAGTCTAAAAATCCAAGGACATCATTCGCCATGTTTGCAAGTTGGTCATCCACTGATACTTTGGCATCAACAGTCTCATGCAATTCACTCTGCGGAGCAACTGTCCTATCTGGTACATTATCCATTTTGACGGGAGAAATAGGAGAACTTTCCGCGTTTGATGTGGAGCTGGACTCATTAGAAGATTTCACTTTGTTGGATGGGCTGGATGCATTGACATTGGTTGTTTGTGTCTTCTTTGCCCCTGTTACTTTTGGAGCAACTGATACACTTTGCTTAGGCGTGGATGGCTTTGTTTCCTTCGATGGTGGAGGAGCTGTTGACGAGGTTTTTGCTTGAGGCTTTGGCAGACTTGTTGGAGGAGCTGGAGCAGGAGCTGCAGCAGCCTGTATGTTCTTGCTTTCCCAACCGCGCTTTCGTTGGGTTGGCGACGCTACAGGCTTGGGTTGGAGAGTGGGCTGCAAATTCTGCCGAGGTTGTTGTACGGGGATCTTGGGATTGTCGCCAACTACCTTTCTCGGTGAAGCAGTGACTTTTGCTGGAATGGTCTTGTTGGCACGAATACTGCCGTTTGGCACGGAATCCTTCCTGGCACTGATGGATTCCTTCCTTGAATCAGGTTTGGGCAACGACACTTCGCGCACTTTCATTACTTTAGGCTCTGCCTTATCCTTGCGATCTGCAGCAGCTGGTCCTTTCGGTTTATTCTCGTGTCCCTCGGCCCACTTGAGAACCAGCTTTGGCTCCGCTTGCTTCTTTATCGGAGGTGGTTGAGATGGCAGAGATACCTCTTTCTTCCGGACAGGTGGGGCGTCCCTTTTGGCTTGTTTGGGTTGCGATTGAATGAAGTCATCTTTATGCTTCTTGGGAGTAACTGGATTAGAATGCAGCTCTATCACCTTTTCTTTCTTAATAGGCGAAGTAATTGGTTTCGCTTTTGAGGGAGTATTGGTTTGAGAAGGGGGAGGAGATTCTTCTTTTGTTTTTGACTCCTTTTCTTCCTCCTTGGCTTTTTCAGCCTTGAGTTGACGTTCTCGCTCCTTCTTCTTCTTCTTCTTTTTGTTGTTCTTACTGCTCTCTAAAGCTGCATTTTTTTCTTTCTCCTCTGCTTCAATCTCAAGCAAGAGCGCTTCTTCTGCAGCTCGTGCATCAGCCTCCAATTTGGCAATAGACGTAGGAGGATTGACAATATTTTTCTTCTTTTTCTTCGATCCAGAAGTCTGAGGAGATGCAGCACTTCCACCAGAGTCGTGAAGGGCACCGGCACCGTTTTCTGGCTCGGCGTCACTCTCGCCATCATCACTTTCTGAATCAGAACTGCTGCGGTGAACACCATCCCTGTGCATCTGCTTCAATCTCAAGTTGATCAAAAGACGCGCTCGTTGCACCTTCTTTCTGTCCCGAGAACAGCGTGGCACACTTGCGTTGTAATCAGTCACCATTTCAACAGCAGCATCAATCAAGTTTTGCTCCACAAGAATAGCCAAGGCCGTATCTCCCTTTTTGGTCGTAACAGTATGATCGGCGCCATGCTGAAGAAGAAGCATTACAGTTTCAGGGAGCCCTTTAGTTGCTGCCTGAAGCAATGCCGACAAAGTAGGGTCTGCTTCTTCTGTAGGAGCCCCTTCTTCAAGCAACAAACGAACAACTTCATCATGACCTTTGTAAGCCGCAATACTCAGAGGACTCCAACCAGTATCCGTGCACTTGCAAGGATCAGCGCCATGACGTAACAATGCCTCAACAGCAGCACCCTGTCCATGATTTGCCGCGGTCAAAAGAGGAGTTTCCCTCCATTTGTTCAACGCATGGACATCAGCCGCGCCTTCCAATAGCTGAGTCACAGCGCTGAGATGTCCGTTCTTACCACCCGCACAAGCCTTGTGCAGGGGAGTTGACAAGTCTTCTGTCACTCGACAGTTGACTGGAGCCCCTGCTGCCAACAGCAAACCAACAATATCTTCGTATCCCTTATGAGCCGCAAACGTGAGCGCCGACCATCCCGCCTCAGAACACAAACTTGGATCTGCACCCGCTTCTAACAATGCCTTCACTGCTTCCACATGACCATTATTTGCTGCAATAAGAAGAGGAGTCTCCCTCCACTTGTTGCACGCATTGACATCAGCACCCCTTTCCAACAAAAGATGAAGCACTTCCAAACTCCCGGGAGAAATTGGCCCAGGAGAGGATGTCCCGCCATTATTGCTACCACTCCCACTCCCATTACTGCTTCCATTCCCATTATTATTGTTATTACCTTCTCCGTTCGCTGAACACGCTGTATGCAGCGGCGTGTACAAGTCATCCTTAAACTGACAATTCACCCTTGCATTTTGCGCCAAGCAAATCCTCACCGCATCTGGATTCCCTTCCTCCACCGCACACTTGAGATACAACTCCGCATCTTCCGGGTCAATGTTGACGCTAGAACTCTTGACCGTCACACTTGCCCTCACAGTAAGAGTGTTGTTGTTGACGTACCCCTCCTGCTGAATCCGATCCGAGGTGATGAACTGACTCCACCCCCAATCAATCGCTTTGGGACAAAGTTTGAAAGTTTTGTCTGGGTTGCGCTTTGCGTAGCCCAAACTCGACCCATGGGGGTGTTCCAACGTAAGCACGTAACTTACTGCCTTGTTCCATCCAAATGGCAATTCCTCTGCATCGGCAACTTGTAGGAAGAGAGACAAATGGTGATTGGATGCTCGCCCGTTCCCGTTGACGTAAATGATGAGGCGCCATTTGTTGCCGTGGGAGTCGACTGTAGTGTTGGAGTATTCGGCCTTTTTGCAACCCGAGTCACGTTTTTGAGCGTATTCTGTGATGGTGTGGGTGAACTCACAGGTTGAGGTGACCGTTTGGGGTTGCCAAGCGTTAGGTATTCCAGAGTTGCCAACACTAGCGTTGCCCGGAGTGGCTGCTTGGCTGATGGCTTTAGCTGCATCAGCAAGGTTGTTTGTTGGGAGCATGGGACCCGTGAGGTTGGTGGGTATGGAGCCCGGCCCTGTTGTCGAAGCTATGGGAGGTGGTGTCACGAGAGAGTTGTTGGCTGGCGGCACCATGGCTGAGGATCCCACGCCAAAAAATGGGCCAGGGGCTACTCCTCCTGCCGAAGATATTCCATCCACACCAGGTACGGAAGACACTCCAAAACCAGCACCAAATGTCAATGACGCTGATGAGCCCACCCCACCAGACGAGGAACTCCCCCCATCTGTTTTGGTGTTGGATGTGAACTGAAAAATGGGCGCTGGAGATGGCGCTGACATTGAATTGACATTGGGTGGTTGCATCGACAAGGGAGGGTACGGAGCCGAATTTGCAAAAGGTAAGGGTGTTGGATGCGAAGGCGCCGAGGCTGTCGTTACTCCGATACTGCTGTTACTCGTACCATCAATGCTGTTGCTTCTACTGCCATTGCTGTTGGTGATCACACTTTCACCATTGGGATAAATGTCAATCCTAGTCACATTGCCACGATGATTCGGTTGTGAATTATCCCCCCCATCATTCAATCCCAATGACGATTGACCCCCTGTCCCAAATGAAGGCTGACCCGAGTTATACTTTAGTTTTTTATTTTTGGACCCAGAATCATTGTAGGATGAAGGAGCTGAAAGGGGCGCCTGCATAGGAGTGGATGAGGACGAGTTTCCTACATTCAAACCACCCATAGAACCAGTCAGTGGAAATGAGATGGAATTGATAGATGAGCTTCCCCCGGTGAAAGAGAATTGTGGGGTGGTAAAGGCAGACATATTAGGTATGTTAGGAACATTGGGCATGTTGGACATGCTGGGCAAGTTCGACATGTTGGGTAGGTTGGCCATCCCCCCAGGTAGGTTGGATAGGCTGGACATGTTGAAGTTGGAAATGTTCGGCAAGTTCGGAAGATTGGGTAGATTGGGCAGGTTAGGCAGGTTGGGATTGAAGAGAGGGACCTGCGGGACTTGGGGGTGCGTCGGTCCCGCCTCCGAAGATGACGAACTCGATGCTGGGAACCAGTTCGAACCTGACAACTGTCCGGTCGACTTCCCCGCACCCGATGACGCCGGTCCCGGAGCTTGGCCCGACAGCCCCTGCGAAGTGGACTGATCCATGGAGGGACCATCGCCCCCCCTTCCGAGTTTGTCGCTGCTAGGACTGCCGTCGTCCCCGCCGCCTCCGACGGGATCGCCGTCGTCGCCCCTACCGATGGAAGATGACTCCCCGCTGTCCAGAGGATTCATGCTCCTCCCTCCACCGCCCTCGTCATGCAGTCCTCCTCCCCTGCTTCCTCTTCCACGATCATGGACAGGGCCGGAACCCGGCCCAGGTCCCAATCCATCGTCTTCTCCGCCCAGTGCAGACGACAACCCCCTCGAATTGGTCTGACCTCCGACCATGGGGCCGTCGCCCTCATCGTCATCGCCTCCATCCGACGACTCGCTGGTAACATTCGCAGGGCTAGCTCCAGATGCATTCCCCGAGACCGAGGTTGATCCCTCCGATTCCCCAGCCGCCCCCGAGTCTTCCACGGACGAACCCGCCAGCGCAGCTGACGACTCGGGAGTCGTGTCGACCTCCTCCGTGTTGGTGCCAACGGCAGGAGAGGATCTCCAACGCATCATGAAATGAATGTTGGTTGGGTTTGGGGGGTAATTGGTGCAATTGAGAACGAAGGGGTGGCGGTGGTGGCTCGATCCCAATGAAGTGTTGGATGTTGGTGTTATTGTTCTGTTGACCTTCAGCTTGCGACGCTGTTGTTGTTTCTTTTTGCCAAATTGATGGTCCGAAATCAGCCAGAGGCGCGTTGAGCTGGCTGGATGGTGAACTCTCTCTGTTCGGTGGGCGACGGTGAGGCTGAAAGTCGACTCCCATTTGAAATGTCATTTTTGTTTGGGGGCTATTCTCAATTTTTCTTGAATCACATCAATGATATTTCGGGATTTGGTACCAAACTAAATAAAATTTGAAACAAATTCTTCTTCGGTTTTTAAAATTCAAAAGAGGAAACGGGGTCCCCCCGTTTTTGCTCGGGCATTTTAAGTAAGCACAACAAGACAACAAGCAACAAAAAGAACAAGGATTGAAGCAAAGACAAAACAAAAAAACAGCACAACGCCATGAGAACTGAGAACACTGCACACTATTGGAATGTTGTTGGAACCAATTCAATATGTTGTACCTATGTCTGACCTAACAATCTAAAAAGAAAGGTCTGACAGTCACACCATCCTTTGTTTCCTTGTTGTGTTTGTCATTTCAAAATTGCTGAATTTCAAAATAAAAAAATGAAATTTGACACAAAAAAGTTTGTCCCTTAAATCATTAATTTTGCAGTCACATTTCTCTTAGTCCGCATTGAAAGGAGGAATGTCAAATGAATTAGATCCTTTGAGTGTCTAGGAGCTCATTACAAATTCTTAAATTAAAATCTTCATAACTTTTTGTTTTGTGGTTGGTGTTTCTTTGGGGCAACTATGATTGGTGTCATGATTATCCTTGTGTTTTGATTGCCCTAAGAAGACCATTGTTTGACATTGAAAAATATTCATGAAGGATTACAAAAAAGAATCAGCCTTTTTAGTATTTGAAATGTTCCTGACTGGCTCCATTTTGCATTTGATAGCCCCCTAAAAATATGGAAAGAGGCATGATTTGAACAATCTGTGCAGCTGAGGACTAATTTGGTATCATGGTTTCTGGTGTTTCATTATCTATAGGTAAGTAAATTCAATACCAGGTATGTCACCACAAACCAATATAATATTTATTACAAACTATTATGATTTCTCTCAATTTCAAATATGAAAAATAAATTTTGCTCTACTACTACTACCATTTTTCATTATTCCATTTCAATTTTGAGTTAGACATTACATCCTTGATAAGATCCTTGTCCATAAGCTTATGGCATTTTGTCAACTTACTGTGTGGCATGTTTCAATACATGCCCAGATTTGAGTTTGTCCAGACATCCAATGCTGCCAGTACTGACTTGGTCAATCCTGTTTGTCCATTATGCCCTAAGCATTGCTAGGTATGGTCCATAATTTACATTTACTTCATACTTAGAAGAATAGTTGTACACTGCATTTATGAACTAGCTTAAGATCAAACATACCAGAATCCTTTTCTGATATTTATTGGAGTAGTTTGTTCTTATTTTTTGCCATTTGGGGTAATTGAAATTGGTTGTGGTATCATTCTGACTCTTAGTTGCAGAAAATTAACAAGAAATCAAACAGCGATCTCCACAGCAAAAAATAATGGCCTGTCCAAATAATTCAGACACTAAGATAATGTTTCATTTAACAGGGGCAGCACATTCACTTTGTGAATTAAAACCATGCTCCCCCTAATCTTGGTCAGTTGCCCCTGCATTGTCCATATACTCTCAGACAAGAAAAGAATTTGGACTACATCAAGTGATCGGTGTCTTCAGTTTTGTGATATTTAGTCAAGGAAGGATCTTGAGATTGAGAGCTAGAGGCATAGATCATGGTAGAGTTACACTCCTTTACAAACAACAGTTCCAATCAATATGGAGCTGCAGGAATGATGCCTATTTGGATATTTAGAAAATGTTAAGGGCTTTTTTGGAGAAATGAGTTTTCACATAACAGGTGCATGCATACATCAGCCTGAAAAATATGTCCAATCTAATCATTTCCCTGTGCATTTTCTCCGTTTTTAAGGGTGGGGTTTTGGTTTAATAGATGCTAGATACTACTTCTTTTGGATAACATCAAATTTAAATAAGTACCTGTAGTTTTTCAAACAAGTTATGCAAATTTCTATTATCTCCTGGCAGTTTTTGCTCAAACTTCTACAACACTAGGTAGTTTTCCATTCAACGCCCACGAATATTTTTAAGATGAAGTTTGGCTTATTTTGGGCGTATTCTTTGGTAACAAACTCATGGAAAAAAGGGCTTACGAAAATTAGTTTTCTGTCATAAGCGTACTTTATGCTCACGATACTTTTTTGAAATTTTACTTGTCATAAAAACTTTTTAACTTTTTGCACAACTTACTACAGGGTGTAACAACTTTTTACATTTTGGCACAAGAAATTCCACCGTTCATAATAACTTTTTAAGAAATGTAACGGACTAATTATTTAAGCCTTACTCCAAAAAAATCAAATCGTGAAACAATATACCTTCCGTTACTAAATTTTGAAAAGATTTGACAGATTTTTGCAATATTATCTTTCGATTTGTCTGAATGTAAATCACAACAAAGTTTTTTTTGGGAAATGCTCAAACTTCTGTAAGAAGGGTCATTACTGCTCCTCCTATGAGTGTCATGTTGTAATTTAAAAAACAGCATGTACCATCAATATAAATAGTACTACACCTTCTAAGAGGAAGAGATAGTTTCAAAATATTGTGATTTTGATTGAAATGGAGAAAATCATAGTTTGGTGCAATGTTCTGAACTTGTTTCATTTGGTGAAGTCAGACAGTTGCTTGCTAGCTGCCTTGACCATTATTAAGATGACCAAATTTCTCTTTCTGTTGACTGTCCATGAATTTCTTAGTAGTGTCCATTGCCAGTGATTTCAATTTTTGTTCCAAAGCAGTAACTAAAGTGATGAATATTTTATTATCTGGGTTATATGCTGATTATCTTGATTTATGATCATGGGCTTATGAGTGCTTATTTGTCAAAGCTCAATTTCTCCAGTGTCATCTTTAAGGTTGTTGAAACACTTATCTTATTTTCTGATTAAATTCTACTTTCTAAATTTGAATTCTTGGAAGTGGGATTATCATCTATCAAGTTAGACAAGATGCCATCATTGAAATCATAACTTAATGTGTTAGTTGTATATATGATATCTGTTATTGTTGAAAAAGCTTTTTGAAGATTGAAAATATCTTACATTTAGTCTTCCTTGGTATATTTGAGAAAAATTGCTAGTTCTGTGAATATCTGAACTTTATGGATAATTGCTGTGTGCAAGCCTTTGTCATATTTGATATTTGATTTTATTTGGCATTAGAGTGCCTTTAGCAAAAATGTATCATAATCTCTTCAGAGCAACAAAAACTTTGGGCAAAGGATTAAAAATTTTCATACATTCATTTGATATTCAGTTTCAGGAACCATATGATTGTAAAGCACTGGAAACATCCATTTTGTCACCAGATCAGAGAGTAACATGAACAGGGCATTGGGGACATAACAAACATACTAACATGACAAACATGTAGCAAGGAATCAATGTAATATACTAAAATGTAGATCATCAAATAAGACTAATCATGGGGTAGAGATACTTTGAAATTCCTCTCACTGTAAATCAAAAACATGTAAGCCAAACATACAAGGATTTGGCAGCAGTAATGGCTGGGGAGAAAATTGAGGCAAAAACAAAAAAAACTCAAAATGATGTTCAATTTTAATAGTTTAAAAATCAGATCATTTTAAAATGCAGTGACCAAGAAAAGTAAAGCAGATTCAATCTGACTTGCCTTTTCAAGAAAGTAATACATGGTTAAGTCAGCAGCTTAAAAGAGGGGGGACATTTCCTGTGATGAGGCTAGTGGTACCACTTCTTAGATGGTATTTTCCTTTTTTCTCTAATACCGGATTACCTTTCACTGCTGTTGTTGTATTTGCTGTCAATTGCTCTTGCTCTTGCAAACACTTTTCCTGGCCCAATTCTTCCTGCCAGTACCCACATTCTTCTTGTGACAATGGCACTGTTGTTCTTACTTGGTGCCCTCTCTCTGACATTTGTCATTTTTTACATTATAATATTTGCTCTTAGTTAGTGTAGCTGACAGCTTAAATTCTTGATCTCAACTTGACACCAACCAAAGATGATTTTTCAAATCTCAGTTTTGTCCACATGTTTTGTGGTTGTGGTGACAAACAATGTCAATCTCTATGACAGCAAGATGTTTGGCATTGATAGGATGCCTTTTATGCTTAATGAAGGTGATTCTTGTTTTGTCCTTTACCAATCAAGTATCTAGAGGAGATAATTTACTTTTGTGCCTCATGAGGTTACAGTAGAAGATGAGTTGGTTGAGAGTTTGATCATCAGCATAATATGTGAAGCTCCTGATGCCCTCATTCAAAGGAGTTTACTGATTCCCTGGAGTGTACCATCAATGCACTTCCAATCATTGAATTTTGTGACAAAGCATCACATGGCAAGTAACTTCTGCACCCCATCCCTAAGTTTTCCCCAGCATGACCTGGTATATAGAAACAGAAAACATGAAGAATGATATATACATCACTCTTAAACCTTTGTATTTGTCCTTTGGAAGAGACCTGATCCATTGCTCCAGTATTGATCAACATTTTCAGTAACAACTATTGGCTTGGGGAACTGGTTTTAAGAATTCTGGTAGAAGATTTTCCCAGAATACTCCAATCTCAAAAGCTTGACCAGCTACTTGACATTGTTCAACCACTAGGGATTCAGCAGCAACAGATTTCAATGACATTTCATGAATTCACTATTCATTAATAAATCATCAATCTTGTCATGTTTTACACTGCCTTTATGTTTCAAAGAAACAGAATAAATTGGTAAAAAACAATGGGAGCACTAGAGCCTAGTAATTGACCATGTCCTTTATGCTCCCCTTGGAATAATGGACATGTAAAATTTCAAAAATCTAACATACTAGCCATAATGAACATGAAATTATTTTTTGATAAAGATAAAGGCCCTATTAATGGGGACTGCTCTTGTGGGTTTCTTGTTACCCTTTCTTTACAGATAACCTATGGGAAGTTGAAGCAATAATTTTGCAATTCAAAACTATCCCAGTGGTAATTTGTCCAAAATTTGAAAGGAATTTGAATTGTATGATTTTTCAATGGAAAAATTAGTGTCCATTCTACTTTCAAAATTTCCATAAGAAGATTAAATTGCTTTAAACTGGACAATTTTTTGTTCATTAAAGGAAAAATGAAGCAATATACGGGCTATGAAATATGTTGATATGGTGTTTTATTTATTAATGTGACTTGTGGAATGTAACTGTATGAAAGCACTTCTCTGTCATCTTGGTAAAACAAGAATAAATACTGTTATGTGCAGAAGAATGACAGTATGTTACAAAAATTTGACTGAAATGAATAGAAGAGACATACACAATTTGAACATTTTAAAACCAACATGTAAGAACTCATTATTGTAACAAAGTCTTAGGACAGCATACACACAAAACTTCAGACATGAAACATTTTTTCATTGATTTTACAATAATTGAAAGACTGCAACAAGCACAAGTACACATTACTAGATCATAAGGAACAAAATTGAAAGATAATTAAATGAAAGTGGATTGAAAAAGTTTGGGTGGAAAAATGTGAGCCTTCACTTTAGAACAAAGTTTATTTTGAAGGGCAAATAAAATTTAAAACCATTGTTGCTACTTGAGGCCCCCCTTGGATGCTTGAGTGATACTGTTACCAAGCTCTGGCAAAAATAAATCCAAGGTTTTAATGTTATCAAGGGAAAAGAGTAATTTGGTAGCTAAAATAAATTCCATTTTTACATTCTACTTAAATATTTAGTTGTCCTAGGACATTTTTCTTGTATTCCATATTGATTAGTTTGTAAAAATATGATTATGATGAAAAATATAAAGAGTTTTGTAGAATACAAAAAAATGTCTATAGAAAACACACACAAAGTCTTACCCTTTGTATTCCATGTCAATGGGTCAAAAAAAGGCTCAATTTTTTCTGGACCACTGATATGGAACTAACAAAAAGGCATAATTCTTCTTATAATATGTCCTAGTACAATGATGTATGGTGTTGAGGTTGGGAGTGGCACAAATTAATCTGAAAAGCAAAAAAATCATTGACACTATATTTGATCCATCTTTTGCTCTTTTTAAGTAACTCTAAATCAGAGGAAGTTCTACATCCAAAATTTCATTTGAAAACCCTATATCAAATTGTTATTTCACTAATGAAATATTAAACCTACTCTAAAATGTTGGTATACCTGAAAATGGCATAACACAACCTACTTAATAATTAATTTTTTCTTAATCAGAATCAATATATTTTGTTTGGTTTAATTAAGTTCCATGTAGAAATCATTTTTAATTTATTCTTCTAAATGGTACTTCACAGTTCATATCTTGGGTTTAATGACCAAAAGTCACTAAATTATCAATTAACACCAAATGTCAATAATGGTAAAACATCAATATTGCAATTTGCTTAATTTGGGATGATTTATTTGTCTAATCAGAACAGGATAGGTAGTAATACTTAGTAGTTAATTAAGAAATATGATTAATTAAGAAATGCAATACATGGAGCTAAGTAAGCATTTAGTAGCTGATGATGGTGCCAATGAAGAAAGCCACCATGAAATCTGATGCCATCTGAAATTTTACCTGTAGATACTGTTAGATAAATAAAGAAAATTAATGTATGTGCCCTACAGTCACCATCAAGGGGCACCAAATATACAGATTACTTTAGTTTACTTAGGTTCATTCATTTCCTTTGTTTTTGGGACTTCCACCATGTTTGGTGGCAGCTTGCAACCCCTCTGATGTCATCAGAAATTGCAACTATATGAAAACAAAAAGTAATGTGTGTGCCCAGAAGCCATCATTGAGGGGCACAGAACATGCAAATTATTTTTGGTTACTTATGTTTATACATTTCCTACTTATGCTTTTGGTTTTGGAACTGCCACCAATGCCATCAGAAATTGCAACTAAATAAAACCAAAAAAGTTTTGTGCACACATTATTTTTGTTTATTTAGGTATAGGTACATTTTCTACGTTTTCTGAGTTGCCACCATGGTTGGTACCAGCTGATAACCCCTCCAATGCTGTTGGATATTGCAACTAAATAAAAATAAAAAGATTAATGTGTGTGCCTAGCAGCCATTATTAAGGGGCACAACCTACTCACATTATTTTTGTTACTTAGTAGGTTTATTTGTTTCCAATTTTGGAAGATATGACAGAGGCTCTGATGGTGCTACACTATTGTGTAACCATTTTGTTGGTAGGTGGGTGGTGTTTGCACCCACCTACCACATTTTCATATTGTGCACTGTACACAACATGATAATAATCATAACTTGTGTACGCATAATCAAAAAATTGCATGAGCTACATATTATGCATGCTTGCTAGTGTGTCTAGGTAAGTGTACAATAGTAGTAGTGTGTATCTATCTACCTTGTAAGTACATATTAGTGTTTAGGCGGGCATAGGTACCTACAACAGCCAACAGCTTGTCCTCCAAAATAATAATAGGAGTATGTGGGAGTAAGTACTACTACTACTGTCAGCTTGTCCTCCAAATTGAGTATA
>JALLOT010001756.1:0-14206 GCA_036939595.1 Thalassiosira livingstoniorum | reverse complement strand
TCCCCAAAACACATTTTACTAGTAATTGCTCTAGTTAATAAAAATTCATGACTTTCGGCTGCCATTTCATGACCTTCTGGTCAATTTCATTCAAAAAAATTTCATATATATCTAAGTTAGACCCATTAGATGACATATAAACACTAAAAAGGCAATTTTGAGAAAAATTTTATTTTGCATTGTTGCCCCTACTAGTGCACTGTTGTGAAGAGTGGATTGTCTATGATAGGTTAACCCACAATTTTGTGATGGAGGTTCATTTTGGGTCAGATATTGGAAAGTACTGTGAATGTGAAATTGTTGATGATGAGACAATACACTCCACTGCATGTGTTTCCCAGATTATATTGGTGGAAACAAGATTAGAAAATTTTCCTGGTCTTACCAAGAGAAAGATTGGGAGAACATTTTACAACCCATTTTAAGTAGTGAAGTTGCATATAATTCCTGTTTACAAATCCTAAGTGAGTTGTTCACCAAGTAGACAAAAATAAACTCATTAGTATTATTGATTCCTCCAATTTTATTGTTAAATGACACTCCTAATACTCATCATGTATTTACCACCATGAATAATATTTTAGTCATATCATAAAACACCAATTTTCATAATCATCCACATTATCATGTAAATACATCACTAACATGAACCAACCAAAATATTGTTGGCCTAACAATAAGCTGTTAATAATTAGCACCATAGTGTCAAAACTTAGTAAATTCTTCAACATTATCTTTTAGGGTTCAATCTAATTTGAACTAGTGTTAACTTTGATACCATCTTTTTAACTCATTTTCATAAGCTGTGTCAAGAACTGGACACACCATAGACTGTGTTAACAGAACTTGACACACCATACAAAACATGATCAAATGAATATCTTCTTGTCAGTTTCAAGTCTTGAAACTTGACTCAATCAATTCAGTGCAGAATTCCCTTCAAAATAGTATATTGTGATATGTCTGAGGGATTATTATTAGTGCCAGTAGTACCATGCCCAAATTACTACAATTTCTTCCCTATGATAACTCCATGTAATATCCAACCACCCATTGGCGGGTGCACAAAAAAATGATATTGCAAGAGTATCTTGTTTGAGCCGCAAGAAGCAATATTCTTCCCCAAAACTCTCCAATCTACTATTACTAATCCATATCCATCAAAAGAATATTATTTCAAAAAGGTAGAAAATAAAAGATTTCCAAATTCAAATTTAGGCAAATGAGGCAAAAACAGATTTTTTAAGTTAAGTATAATTTTTTTAGAAAAAACTCATGATGCAAAGACACTTCATGTAATTTATCTATTAACTAGAGAAAGATTTCCAGTCAAACAGTTGTGTACAGTTATATTTGTGTCCACTTAAGCAAGAAAAAGTGAATACTAAAGAACTCTTTTCAAGGATTTCAATGCATGTTCATGTGTATGAACATGAGCTATTTTTTAACAACATGTGCTGAAGACATAACCTCTTTTAAAAGTATTAAATGTATAATTATCATAGGAACTAGGGTAAAATTGATTATCACACTTGATTTCCTAGACAGAAACTAATGTGACATATCATGCAACTTTATCATTTCCCAGAAAAATGGTAGTTTTGAATTTCAAGACACCTCAAATGTAAATGAATAGTCTAACATTTGAAAAATATTTTGCATTGAAATCAATCCATTACTTCTATGAAACTAACCATATAAATTTCAGAAAATATGTGATGTGTGGGAGGTGGTCAGGTCATATCCAATTCCTATTTAAGAATACAGTGGAAGATGAAACATTAGGCCTAATGCCTATTATCTAAAGAGTTTCATCCAAAAAATTGACTGTAACTGTGACTGTGACTTGAGAAGTTTTATCAATATTGAGACCTTGTTTGTAGCAAGAGGTGGTCAGGTCTCAATCACTTTCTATCTAAGAATACAGTGAAAGATGGAATATTAGGCCTAATGCCTATTATTTTAAAGATTTTTATTCAAAAAAAAATTACTGTGACTGTAGCTGTGACCTAGTACTGGTTACAAATAATCCTTTGGGAAGTTTACCTGTCAATGATGATACCTTGGCTTTATCATTGCTAAGAGGTGGCAATAAATTGATTCTTTGTGTTTCGTCACTGATTTTATTTTGTTTTGCATTGGTATTGAATTTAATTTCTATGCAGATGTTATGAAGGAATTTTTACTTCAATTCAAACTCAAAAACCTTGAATTTTAATTTTAGTATTTAGAAATGATCACACTGTTTCACATCATGCCACTCTGATGTTCAAACTTGTTTTTTTACAATTAGCTTCCCATTATTTAGTAATGAGGATGTTCAAAAGAAATACAAAACAAAAGACAAACACAAGACAAATGCAAAAATTTAATTGATAGCCATCTTGTAGTAAAATTAAACATTCTTCAACAAACAATGACAACCACAAAGCAAGCTGAAAAAAAACAATGTAACAAATTGCTTGCTACCATTATACAATAAATGTGATATTCATTTGTTACACACAGATGTGTGATCTCAATGGGACCTCCCAATATGAATAACAAAGTTGCTCATGAAAGGTTACAATAAAAATACAAATAATAATTACAGTTATGAATAATCATCATAATCAGCATATGATATAAAATTTATCAGAGTACTTATTTTACTTAACATTCATGATAAAGGTATCTGATTTCAAGGATGAATAAAAAATGATTAATTTACCAGATTATGTACTCATTAATACCTTCTGATACTCACTATTAAATACTTAACTTGTGTTTGTAGATTTTTATATTGTTGCCATTTATTCTATCCATGGTGCTTTCATTTTTGCGAACTATTTGAAAAAAGATGAAACTCTCAATCATTGGATAGCAACTATGTGTGGTTCTGGAAGAGAAAAAATTAATAAGTCATTTCCGTGTTCAGCCAAAACTTGATACATGAGTCCCAGTGAGTTCCATGTTGGACCAGACTTACACATCCAGTGATTTCATTATTGATTTTTCTTATTTTTTGCAGAAATATCATGCAAAGTACTTGTTTTGTAGTGTTTAAATAAAAATCTTTAGCATCTATGGCAAAATTAATTTTAGAATGCAAACCACAGGGTAAAATCCTTTTTGACGAAAAACAGAGCTGAACATTTGAAATACAGTTCCAAGTTCTGCATTTTGCTTGAATTTAGTGAAATGATTGTGCCTCTTTACATTTGGCTTGAATCAGCTTTGCTTTAAGACCTATATTATTTGATATGGGTCAAGACTGTGAAACTTAGGGATTTTTACACAGTACAGCCTAGATATCTTCAGATAATATATGTTCTAAATAGCGATAAAGTATTGTTTAGTTGGTACAATACCATAGTTACATACAAATTAATGTTAGTGTTTGTAAGAAATGTTATTCAACAAAAATGTCACAGCCAACAAAGGAGGAAGTACTTTTCATGTATCGCCTAAAATCCGTTGATTGACTTATAGGACTGTGTGTAACCGATGCAGTTTGAATGTCTGCAAATAATGCGTTAAATAAATAAACTATCTTAAAGATGAATATGAAGATATGAAACTTTGAAGAATATTTCCCCTAACTGGGATTGATATTCTGGTATTCACTAGTATTCGGTTGAAATATTTATCCGTTGAAAGCTTAAGAGTTTTTTATTATTTCATTTTCATTCTGTGATATTACTTCATGAACAAGATGTTACAAATTTTAACATACTTGTCTTTCGTATGTAGAACTTCGTACGTTTCATTTTAAATTAATAGATTGTGGAACAATGCGAATCAAAGGAATCGCAAAAATAATCTTGCATGGTACAATACACAGAAAAGCACTTGAAATGTTGTGAAAAGTGCATCCAACAAGCAGCAGCAGAAGCAAGCAAGGAAGCCAGCAAGCAGCAAGCAAGCAAACCAACAAGCAACGCAAGCAGAAAGCCAACAAGCCACCGTCCATCATTGATGATGACTGCATTTCCACTTTCCTGCCATCTCAGATTGGTCTGTTCATCAAAACAAAATCCTGCCCCAATCTGCTCACACAATTTCAATCTCCAACCACATCTCTCTTGCCATAAAATCATCCAATTGGCTTCCGCCACTCCATCCAAATCCAACCAATATTCATTCCCATCCCAAAATGATGTTCAAAACCACCGCCTTCCTCGCCGCCCTCACCGCCCCCTCCGCCCTCGCCGACTCCATCCCCGCCAACTCCCGCGTCGGCCGCACCCTCCTCTCCAAAGCCCGTTCCCTCAACGGCGAACAAGACTTCACCTGGGTCGCCGGCTACTCCCTCAAATTCGAAAAGTGCGCCACTTCCACGGATTACTACGGAGGGTACTTCGGGGGCAATGGCAACAACAACAACAACAACAACCGCAACGGCTACAATGGGTTGTACGAGCAGCGATTGGTGCATTTCAAGTTGTGCCCCAGCGGCTCTTGCGATTCGTGCGAGGGCGGTGGAGACTACGTGATTGATATGAACGAGTACGTCAATGCCTACATGGAGTCCAAGATGGATGCCCAGGAGTACAACTGCGAACAAGTCAAGGAGAACTGCTACTGCGACAACGCCAACGATGACCAAGCGTGCGAGGCAGCTTGCTACGCCGATGCCGGACTCGACTACTGCGAGGTCGAGGGACAAGACGGACAAGAACAATTCGATGTCCAAGAAGCATTGGAATGCCGTCGTTTGGACGTCGACCAAGAGGCCATGCAGTACTACATGTACCAAAACGGAGGAAACGCCAATGGAAACTACAACGGAAACTACTACAACGGCCAACAGCAAAACCAAGAGATGGAACTCTTCGTCGGACCCTACTGCTCCGCCGACGGAAAATCCATCCACCTCGGAGTCTTCATGGACGAAACTTGCTCCTTCTCCGCCCCCGACGGCATGTACGAAAAGTTCAACTACGGAGCCTCCCTCCCCTACTCCTCCCAATCCCTCATAGATTCCGACTGCGTCTCCTGCAAGGAACCCCAAGAATACGACGAGAACAACAACGGAGATCAGCAAGATGCCGATGAAGTCCTCGAGGTGTGCGAGCGCCTTTACGAAGAGGCCGGAAAGTGCGAGAGCAATGTCGAGAGCGTGTATTACAAGAATACCTTGGCGTGCGACTTCATCGGTGGGTTGAAGGCGAGTGGAAAGACAAGGATTAGCATGAAGGAGCTCACTGCGGCCGGGCCCAAGATTTTGGCGGGTGTGTTTGCGGCAACGACTCTTGTTTTTGGAGGTGCGGCGTATTATTTCCACAAGAAGGCTCAGAGGACCAATGTTAGCCTTAACTATGCTGGACAAATGAGCTAAGTTGACGAGGATGGAAGTCGATGAAATTCGCCTCTAAAATGGTTCGAGGAGATGAGATTATGATGAATGGTACTATGGTCTCTACCAATGTACACGAGGCCTTTTATATGTTATGAGAAAACATTGCCAATTAAGTTTGTTGCAATAGTAAAGAGTGTAGCGTAATGATGTATTAAGTCATTGGAAGTTTTGATTGATTTTGAGAATAAATAACACTTGGACGCACAGCCAGGGTGGGATAGTGCACTGCCATCTGCTATCCAACTAAATATACCCACTTCGAAAATAATGATATTAGAATCATCAACGACAGTTTGGAAAAATAGAGAAAAATATGTCAGATCAATCATTGATGAGAACAAATGAACATATTTGAACCATTTTTCTAGTGTTTCTATAATTACACTGTCTATCTTCAAGATTGTGCATGCATTTCTTGGTAGATAGTAGTGCGTTGCAGTCCGGCTCGCCACCCATGGAGCACAAATGTCTTTGGGTGACTTATTTTGCAACTTATTTATTTTTGATCATTTCATGCACATTAGTACCATACAATATCGCCAGCTAAGGTGCTATTTGGATTTATCCTGATATGATAATTACGTATCATGTGTCAATTGTCATAATTTGTTTTTGAGCAAATGTGAGAAAGAATTTTTCTGCATGAAGAAAAGCCTAGATTATTCTTAGTTTGTGCTTATTCTCTAGGAACTAGGAAGTCACACACCTTATCAATAATCATTTTAAACTTTCGTTGTGGACTATAACATTCCTGAGAAGTTTCTGTTGTTTGTCTAAGTGATGCACAACAACATTTGAGTTTCAATTTGGATTTACTTGAATCGGAGCTCATGCTCCTCTTATGAACATAACTTTAATTTGGATGTTTTTGACAACCATGGTGTATTTACCTCTTGTCGTTAGCCATTTGGGACATTTTGATCAAAATAATGAATGGAATCTAAATGCAATTGGAACACTGAATTAAGCAAACAAATTGAATGCAAGTAACTCTTGCAAACCTGGATTGACGTAAGTCAGATGAAAATAATGAGTGAAGGGATCGTATTGCTACNTTAGCCATTTGGGACATTTTGATCAAAATAATGAATGGAATCTAAATGCAATTGGAACACTGAATTAAGCAAACAAATTGAATGCAAGTAACTCTTGCAAACCTGGATTGACATGAGTGAGATGAAAATAATGAGTGAAGGGATCGTATTGCTACCCAAAGTGGCACAAGCTAAGGGGACTAAATTGAATTGAATCAAATTGACAAAAGCCACCCAAAATGAAGTGAGCAACATGAAAGTGAATTGATTTTAGTGGGTGTATGGGAATCATGAGGTCACAAGTGACCATGACGTACCTTTTGGAGGTGCTCTGGGGCAATGTCCTAAGGCAAACTTTTCTATTAACCAATGATGATCAGGAACCATGAGATTGAGTGAATCTGAACTCATGAAGTATGTCATCACACCCAGCATCCCCTTGACTTGGAGGTCGAAAAGGAGAATGGCAGATGGAGCACTTCAACCTTTAGATGAGGCAACCAAGACCCTTTGCAGTACTTATTGAGCAAGCGTAGAAGTGGGAGATGATGATGACAGTAAGTCACCTAGGATATGGATTCAGAGGTCACCTGGTGACAGTAAATTCAGAAACCACTGTTGAATCCATAACAATGAACATGACTGGTATGACTGCCCAAATAACCCTAGTAACTCTAAGAATTATAAGTGGTGCATCAGCACCACAGAAGATTATTGCATTTGGCAAAGAAGAGCAATTATGCAAATGGTCTGTGGAGAGCAATTTTACTGCCAGGTGCAAAGCTAATCCAGTTATATTTTAAATCCGTACGCATCTTGTGCGCTAAGGCTACATTTGAAATTTGGCTTTTATCATTATTTGAGAGGATAAGGATTATCTCTCACTTATTATTTAATGCAGGGGCTACAGAATACCACTTTGTTTATTATTAATTCAGGAAAGGCAGTGAGTCAATGTACTGAGACATATTGTGAAATTGCATCCTAAGCACTCACATGCCTTATTATTAATAACCAACTTTAATTATCAACTTAAAACTCCTGAGGGTACTGAGACACTTTGTTACTTCAGATGTAGGAAAAAACATGGGGGTCATATCCAATGCACTTCCACAGTTTATTATTATTATATTACTTTAATTTATGATTTTAAAATTGCTGAAAGTTTTCTTTCATTTTCCTAGGTGATGTGCACAATGGCATTTGAATATGTATTTAAAATTGAATCTGAGCTCATGCTCCTCTTATGAGCATAACTTAAATTTGGATGTTTTTGATAACAACAATTATTCACCTCTTGTCCTTAGTCATTGAGGACAGTGCCTAAAATTCATCTATGAGAAAAATGGAAAATCAAGCAATGTCAAATTTAGATAGTTTCACTGAGATGTAAGAAACTTGAGGTTTTTAAGTTTAAGGCATGTGGTTGCATATTTTTGTATAATTTTTCATAATAATATTTAATTCTTATCCACTTTAATTGTTGCTTGGTTGCTGAAAAGAGTCACATCATGATATCATTGTGACCATTACCCATATCAATATGGTGTTGATGTGATAAACCTTTCAATCCAAATTTGTGTTGGTGGAGGCTTGTTTTGACCATTGGCAATACAATAATATTTTTATTATTTCTTCTTATTGTCCCCTGGTTGACAAATATTTCCATTCATCACTTAAACAATTTTGTCGTACATCTTCTATTTCAGTATTTTTCTATTTGTTGCTGATACCATTACACAGGTCTCTCTTGGCTGGTACTTTCTGGAACTGTCGTTATCATTAGAAATTTAATGAAGCTCTGACCCAAGTACTTCATGACAGTCAGGCCCAAAATCAAAATCAGAACAATTTAAAGAGATTGTATTGGTATAGTCCTTGGTCTCAATTTGGTGGTTTATTAGCAAGTGATTCTTTATATAGTAGTCAACAAATAAGACCATTATTTGAGGACAATGCAAAAGTGGTACAAAAATATGGCAACAACTCTAGAGGCATCACTTAAAAAAAACATCTGTGATATTGTTTATTTTGGTAAATTTTCTATTTTGTCCATTTTTCCATCTTCACACTGTCAGGATCAACTCACCATATCTTGAAAAACTAGCTCTTCTTCTGTTGAAAAAAGTATGACATTGAATATATTTCATCCAATTAACAAGCGTATGTCATGATTATAGTTCAGGTTGTTGTTGCCTTTATTAATGTGATATTTGATATATCAATTTTGAGATTTCCCTTTTAAAATATTTTTTTCAATGAGATCTAGCCCTGTGAACAAGCAAAGTATTCCAAGTTACATTTGAAAACACCAATGTAATGTACTCCTGTTAGATTAACATGTAAAACCACCAATGCATTGGAAGTGGTTGATATTGTGTTTGGGTCACCAGTAGAAATGGAATGGAGCCTTTTGTTGAATGAAATGACTTTTTTGTTTGACTGTACCTCATGATATTATCATTAAGTTGTAGTATTAATGATTTTACTTTGCCTTAAATTGTTGGTGCTTCTTCACCTTAGTACTGATGCATCCAATCATGGATCCATTCAAATTTAAGTAGCTGATAACTGTAGTCCCCCTAAGCTAACTCCAGTTACTGTTCATTAAATAAAATACAATATAGGGATAAGTCATAGTGTTTAAAGTGATTATTTTTTGCTTAGTTTTATTTTTTAGTAGTCCAAAGATGTACTTGGTTCTAAGATTACTTTTATATATTCACTTTTATTGGTTTCCTTTGTCTTGATAAAACCAGTGTTTTAGGAAGTAAAAGAATAGTTCTCACAGATTGTATCCTTGCAAGGACATCATAGTTTTAACATTAGTGGCTTCAAAATGATTCCATAAATGATTCCATCAATATTAAGATACAATATCTTTATACTCATAAATTTACATAATGTTACCAAGGGAATGTTAGCAAAAAGGACTTACTGGAGCCATTCTACCCATTTCATCAGAAGTACAAACAAGCAACAGAAACAGCATTATCTTATATCAGTATTGTTCATCTCATCCCCCCTACAGAATTGAATTTATATTTATGAGGTAGGAAGGTGAGCCACTAACAACCAAAATAATAATAGAAGAAGAATGTTCTTAGCGTATCATTGTTTAAGATTTTCCTCTTTTTAAATAACAAGTCCTTTAGATAAAGGAAAGACAACAAAATGCCAATAGAACAAATATATTCTGGAAGTAGATGTCAAAGTTTCAGAAAAAATAAAATTACAAAAATATTTATGTTGTTTGCACTTGCACCTAATTTGGTGCTTTGAATGCACAAGAAAAAAATAGAGAAGATAAATGTCAATACTGTAATGATGCTTTAAATATAGGTTTGTTGTTTTGTTGTCTTCTCTGATGAAGCCACATTCTAGGTTAGAGCTTGTCCAACTAAAAACAATATCATTATCAGAAAGCACCAATAGTAAAGAGTGATTTATCTATTGAGGAAGCACATGCAAAGTGGAAACAGCAGCAATAGCTGCATACTTCTGATGATGAGCTTTCACTATCAGCTTCATGAAAAACCTATCTACTTAGTTAGTGATTACTTAAGCTCATAAGAATTAGAACTCATGGCAAAATTTTCCCAAGCAATCAATCATCATTGAATTAAATTTTGATAAGGTTTTTAACAAAGTGAAACTTTTTGGAAAGTTCTAGTGAAGGTGAAAGCATTTGATGATTTTTAATAAGAAACATATTGGTAATTTCCAAAGTTTATGCATGAAAAAATTAGAGTTACTTTGAGAAGTAAAGCTAAGTTTCAAAGTATGTTACTTTCTCTAAGAAAACATAAAATTCAATTATTAAAGTTACATAGTTGAAAAAAACAATCGTTATTCTAAATCTGTACCAAAACATGTTATTTGTCAAAGCTGTTATGAATAAATTTCCTGGAATCCCTGTTTACTGAAACTGAAATTACCAAAGCAAATGATGAACAGAAAATTTTGAAACACAATAATATGATTCCCATTTTATGTTCTCTTTTCTTTAACAACAGTAATGATTTCTATCTTCTTCCTTCACAGACTCATATCTGTCACTCCACAGTCTATGGTGATGATAATCATATCTATCAGAAGTTAATGTAAACCGAGGATCCTTTCTACTTCACAGTGCTCCTACAGGTTACTTTAATTTTTTCTCTAGTTGGATATGAAACTATTGCTTATCACCATCAATTGAACAATCATAATACATCTGCTTCTGAGCATTTAATAAAAATTGATACTGTGCAAGAGCAAACAAAGGATAGATTGTAGGGTTACCCTAATCATCATAACTATTGACATGCACATTGTGTTACAGACACAATAAGATTTTTTTGAGTATGTCAGGAATAGAATATTGTAGATTTATACTGGTTGTAGTGCAATAAATCACTTATCTTGTATCCAACAATTGCCATCAAGAGAATTTTTTGTGGTTTTTGGGTCAAAACTTTGTCTTTTTAAGAGAATTTATCAATGCAAATGAAGATTTTCCCCTACTAAGCCAAAATTAAGGACACACACCAAATTTTTAATCAGCTCATTGAGAGCACCAAACCCTTCATAATTTCATGACAGCATGCTGATGAGATAATTGGAACTGTTGGCAAGAGGGACCTACACATAACCAAAAATAAGAATACTTTCCATACTATGAAAATTAAAAAGTCAAACATATCAAAGTTATCCTTTATGTTGATACAGGTGCCATGTAACTATTTAAAGGCAGATTACAATGAATAAAGTCATTGTTTACAAACCAAATATTTATCCCAGGACTTCTTCCATCTCCACTAAGACAATGGTAAATTATAAAATTTTCATCAAGTTAGATTTTGTATTTGCCAAGTAAACTTTGTCGTCTTCTGAAAAAGTTAAAGATTTGCAGTATAATTTATCATTTCATCTCTCTATGAATTTTCATTGTTGTTTTGAACCTCATCTTTGCCCTCCCCCAATATAAATCATAATTAAATAGAGTCTAATCATTGGATGAACTCTTTTCCTTTCTTTCCAATCCATGTTCCAGTATCAGAATCTAAGTAACCACAAAATATTGTTCTCCAAAATAATGACCATCTCACCTGGAACCAAACATTTAGTTACACCAAAGTTCAATCAAACACAGAAATACAAGAAAAATATAACAAAAAAATCTTACAAAGACATAAAAAAATCCAATTGAAAGGAAAAAATATACAAAGAAATTTTCTAATTTCATTTAATTTATCAAATAGGTGGAATTCAGAAAGGAATTAATTATAATGAAATCATGGTTCATAAAATGATCCAAACTATTGCAGTGTCATTAGTCATAGGATTGGTTTAAGATGAGTCTGAATAATTTGATATTAAATTTTTCCCTCAATGAGTGTTCAGGTTTACTTTGACCATCAAAACCAGGTGGATTATAATTATTATCACTTTGTATCAGTAGTAAAATTCAATAACTATGGTGCTCAGTGTGTACTAAATGATGTCTCTCCCATATAGTGTGTAGAAAATATTATTAAATATTGTGGAAATCTTACCCATGCAAACTATCATAAATTATTTGCAAAAAAATACACCAATTGTGGTCTGCTATTGAAAGATCAAAAATTTACTAGGAGAAAGTTATACATATATCAAAAGCAAAAAATCTTGTAATTCATGTAACTTATGAAGTCAAACATTAAAGTATTGACAAAGTAAAGTAATTTTTAATTGCATATACTCAAGCACTGTAGTTTTATACAACAATATATAATGCTACTTTAGCTTTAGATATTAATGTTAAAAGCTTTGAAATCCAAAATTACTTTAAATATGATGAACTTTCCCTCTATTTAATAAAGTTACCCTTTGTCAACTTTCCTAGTTGAAACCTGGAATTTGACAATGAATTATCTGAAACAAAATTTACAAAACATCACAAACTATAATCATAGAGGAAACTAATGTATATATCTGATGAATACAAAGAGTGATACCCCAGTGTAAGAAAGAACCATAATTTATTCTCTGCATAAGACCAAGATCTTCACATGGAAGAAATATTTTGAACATTATGCTATGTGCAAAATGTAGGCAGAAACTTCATGGTCATCCAGGATGATGCTAGAGTTATGATAGCAACTCTGGATGATCAGATTACTCTCATGGCAAAGATTTCATGGCAGTAAAATGCTGTCAGGATACAAGTGATAGTAGTTTTGACAAAGGTAATGAAGGCAATCAAAACTCTGATATTTATCAGTAATTAAAGCAACCAAGCCAGTATTGATTTCCTGTTCTCTGAATATCTCACAAAGTAAAACTACTTTTCTTGCAAAGAAACACTAGAAAAGGCCAAGAGAAAATAACAAAGAGTTGAGACAAATTGATTTTCCATCCCAAATCAGAACAGTTGCTTCCCTGAATAGGAAAAGATCCTGCAATGTTTTCTGTTAAGGATTCATACATTGTACATGTGAGCAAAAATGACTTTAACCTAAAGTTTCCTATCTGGGGATGACAAGGGTAAGATATTTTTGGGGATAAAAATCAATTTACGTTAAAAATATTTTAGTATTTGCAGGAACTTGTTGTTAGCAGAAGGTTAGGTGCAGGATCTCCCTAGCCAGAAAATATGAATTTTCCAATATTTGAGCTACAGTGATTTTAAACACATGTTCTTGTATACTACAAGCTGGTATTTACAGTTCAGTTGTGTGTAAGAGCTAAAACTGGGCCTCTCTCTCTCTACAAGAATTTTCATTTAGGAATCAGTATCATAGGATTGGGCTATCTAAAAGTACTGTACAACATACTTTATTCTACCTAATTGTTTACATTTCTTAAGTTGTTTCACTCATGCTCATGCTTGCTGCCTGCCATCCATGGCTGTCAACAACACCACAGCAATTAAGGAAGAGATTACAAATAATGAGATCAGTTAAATTTAGTTCTTACAAAGGGTAAAGGTTGGTTGTTACATGATCAGTAGATCTGCAGCACCTCTGACTGCATCATCTTTGCAATTGCAAGATGACTTAGTTTTGTATTTTGCAGAGTTCATGTACATTCAATAAGAAGTTAAAAGATTTTTTGTTAATTATTTTGATTTCTTTTTTATTGAAGGGCATTTGCTCCATTATGGCAATGTTATTTTTGACATCTCATTGTGGTTTGTTGTTGCATGACTTTATGTGCCCCAAATTCACTAGCAACAAAAACAATAGTTGTTGTTCTTATCATGCAATTTTGAAAGATACAAAGTCTTGAAACTAGCAAGCATCTTGGAGGCAGGACAGCATAGAAGACTCTTTTCAATTCCATGAAGTGGGAGATGGAGTAAGGAACAAGAAGATACCCTTGTCACTTCTTGTTGCATATTGCCCTTGGAAGAAATGTCAGCATGTGACATTGTCAACAATGATGCTGTATACTGTTACACAGTGGCTGATAATGAAATTAAAGTCATAGCTTGTGTGGCTGCAACAGATGCCACCTTTTGGTTGTTGGTTATTGAGTTTAAGTGATGTGGTGCAGTGTTTATGCAAAAGACTGGTGCTACAACTGTATCACAAAGAAAATGAATCTTTTTAATGCATTATTGACAATCCCAGAAGGAATATATGCATTACATATTGTACTGAGAAGTATAGTATTTATTTTTTGAAACAAAATCCATAATCGTTTAGGCATCCTATTTTGATCTTTAAAAATTCTCAACAAGAACAACCGCTCAAATATTTTTTTCAATGGTATATACATGGAGTACCATGATCACAAGATTAAGTTTTTCCATTATTTCAATTTGAGCTTTTACTCACTTCACTTTTGTCTTCAGCTCATCACACAG
>JALLOT010001755.1:0-14219 GCA_036939595.1 Thalassiosira livingstoniorum | reverse complement strand
TGACTATATATATATATATATAGTCATCACATGATATACTGATCCTTAAATGAATAACCTCATAGTCTCATTTACATCCTTTCACAGTCCCCTTGATTTCTGTGAAGATATGTTTTGAGGGTGGTGCTTGATGAATTCCACTTAAGAGGGAATTTTTTTCTTGCATCAGAGAGTTTCAAAGTATTTGTGAGGTATGATTTTTAAATTGTTTGATATGTCACTTATATAGTCAATTCATGCACCAAGATCTAAGAATTATGTTTTGATTTTTCTCAAGAATTTGATTGAGATGATAGGCTCTGTAATATGATGAGCAGAGTCTTAAAGAGTTTTGTGTAGCTTTATTATTCTGGCACAAATCATCATTACCCCTTGATTATATTGGTTACATCCATTTAGTAAGTACAATGTAGCATTTTGCTTTTTATGACCCTCATGTTTTTTATCTTATCTAATAAGACTGTTATCTCTTTGAGTCTCTCACAATATTGGAGAGGTTTGAGTGCCATTGATATTCCAAAAGAGATAGGAATGTATTGTTGGGGATCAAAATCAGTTGTTTCAAAAACATAATATGAACAACCCATATTTCCACAGCTAGAGTATTTTCAGTGATTGATAATTGGCCTTTCAGTGGTGGGAATATACCTTGGCATCACTTCAGTCTAAAATTAAACAATATTTTTTGGTTTAGTCAAGATGTAGCTTTTGAAGATGTTCATGTTATATTATTGTGGTTGGGGGTAGCACAACTGTCAAAACAGGTTTCTATCTACATTGCTTGGTGACTCCATTAGCAGTGAATTTTTGGTGATCTTCCTTTTTTGCTGCAAAAAAATGATTTAAGGAAAAAGACCAATCCAAATAATATGTTAGATCTTTGCTAAAAAACTAGTATATGCAATATTAGTTTCAATTTCTCTTGATCAGTGTTTTGAGTTTTGAAGCTACTATTTAATTGCAATTTATGACAGTAGTAAACTAGTGGAAAACTAGTATTTACAGCCAATCTAAAACTTAAAAATGAATTCATGACCTCACATCTTAATGAATGCAAAAAACTTAAAGATTCTGAAAAAAACTTGATAGAAACAGAGCATATTTGCAATGAGTATTGATTTTACTGGGGAATCTTGTTGGAGTGAAAGAGTTCCATTTGTGACCAAAGGTGGGGCTAATTTGCTCTGTAAAAATACTCTTTTGTTGAAACCAAATAATGTAATAAGTGGGAAATTTCAAAATTTAAGGCTTTCCATTTTAAGAATTGGATGTTTAAACATTTAAGATAATTATTTTGTCCCACTGCATCATTTTGTTACCTTTCAACATTGAACATTATCATGTTGCCATGCTAACAAATGATTTCATTTTGTAAAAGTTATTAAGTGACTGTGTCTCTCCTGTTTTCATTTAGAAAAATGATAAATCAACTTTTTATCATTTTTGCAAAATGATTATTGACCATTGGTCTCCCATCATAATTTTTTTCAACAACAATAGTAATTAAGTTTATCATTTTTCAAAATAATTTACTGCTGTCTTTCACCTGGTTTATCTTACAAATATGATAAAAATGATGGATGGTCATCACCTAGTATTTTGAAAAATGATAAAACTAAATTATTATCATTTTTGTAAAATGAATTAAATATTGCCAGAATATCTATTTTTTGGTTTCATACAATTTATATACTAGCAATATTTTAATAGAGCTAAAAGACTTTGATAGCTAATTGTAGTTGATTTTATGCTATTACAAAACATTACATCTACCCTGGAATAGTTACCTTTTTCGTGCTCTGCTTTACCTTATCCAATGCTCTTTCATCCATTCTACTTCCACAGGTATTGAAAAAATATGGAATACAGAAAAATAAGAAATAAATTTTGTAAAAAACCTGGGTAGAGTACCCCCAAATTTGGGGATTCATCTTTCTGCAACCCCCTTTTTTAACCTGGGTTGGGGGACACCAGTTACAACCAATGAC
Organism: Thalassiosira livingstoniorum; assembly: GCA_036939595.1. NCBI lineage: Eukaryota > Bacillariophyta > Thalassiosirophyceae > Thalassiosirales > Thalassiosiraceae > Thalassiosira > Thalassiosira livingstoniorum. Next base: position 12,231 of record JALLOT010001755.1, on the reverse strand, counting down.
ACTAATGAACCCACCTGTCATTAGCATCCATTTCAAAATCTAAAACAGCCCATTCAACATGAGAAAATCCACCACCAATGCTGTTGGAACTGAAATAACATCTGCATCAAAATAATGCAAAGAGAAACATTGACAAAAAAACTCCAAAAATTAAAATATTTTTTGAATTGTTACTCACATGACATCCACCCTTTTTTGGAGGAAGTTGCACTTGCTTTGTTGACACTGTCTTCTCTGCCAATCCATCTCATCATGCTCTGTTGTTGAATTCATTGTTGTCTCCATTTTTTGGAAGAAGTTGCACTTGCTTTGTTGACAATGTCTTCTTTGTCAATCTATCTCATCATATTCTGTTGTTGAATTCATTGTTGCATCCATTGCCTCCATCCTCATCTGTGGCATCTTCTCTGTCAACCCCATCATTATCTCCACTCTTCACTGCTATCTACACCATCATCTTTACCATTTTCTCCAACCTAGTCTCTTATGTGTCCTTCTTTGTATCCACCTTCACCTCCACCTCTGTCTCCACCAGTATCTTCAACCCTGTTGCCACTTCCATTGAAATTGACATGTTTGAAAAAATCATTGAAGCTAACTTTTGTTAAAAGCAATGCAATTGTTGAATAAATCTATATCATCTTTGTTATGTGAAAATCAATATTCACTTGCACATGATAAGTTAGGTGGTGACAATTGACACAATACCATCAATGGAAGCACTTTGGTGATATCACATGGTGGGAATGTGGCAGCACTTTGGTGATATCACATGATGGGAATGTGGAATTACCAAGAAAAGCATTCAGGTATTTTACACCTGACCTTGTGATGGTTGAGGGAAGGGGGGTATATAATCTGTCCAGTTCATGAGAATTATCACCAGTGACACTGACAAGAAAACAGTGGAATCTTTTTTGGAGTGACATCTGCACCAGGGCAGCTGGGAAGGAGAAAAGAGACAATCGCTAGTAGTTGTTGCCACAATGAGAAATTGAGAAATTCTTTCAATTTTTGAGGTGGTAAAAATAATGCCAGACAATTTAAGGGCAACATTAATGACAAAGGAAGAAACATCACATCCTGACAATGATGGAACAACTTGGAACAAAAATTTGGTTAGCTGTTGGCAGTGGGAGATGGCATTGTTTAGTTAGTGTCTGGTGACCGTTGGCAGATGATGATGAAATGAATGGTGGTGGTGGCTCCATCACCAGCTATGATGAAACATAATGTTAGGAGTTTTTTCTGTTGCTATATTCAGACCTGATATGTGTGACAAGATTCTACATGGCTGACCAGGAACACATACCTAAATTTGCATAAATAACAAATGTTAACATGAAAAAAAAATAATTTAGAAAATTGAAAAAAGATAAATAATAAATGTCGAAAGGTCTAATTTATCCAAATTTATCCCCTCAATATGATTTTTTTTATTGTTCTTGTCAAGTTTATTTTTTTTCAAACTCAATGGATTTGTGAGTATTGTTGTTTTGCTCATGATTTTCACTCAAAATTTCTTAAAACTTGACAAAATGACCATCTTGGTATTTTTGATTCAACTTCAAATGCAGAGAACATTTCAGTTACCTTCCTTGTTAGAGCTAGGATGCATTTTTTAATTTTTCAATCCTAGACTCAGATCTAAACAAATGTTTAAAAAGTACCAAAGTATTTGCAGTCTAACTCCTTACTTGAAGTATACTGCATCTAATGCCTTCATATGTAATTTGGAGGTGTTGTATTTGAGCTCTGCCTGGATCAGACCATTGTTAATATTGTAAATCCAATCTCAAAAGCCACCAACACCATCCACCCAATTCGTCACCCACAATATGATAAATACTTATAATAGTTAGATAGACCATGGCAACTGTCAATATGGGAATTGACTGATTGCCAAGATCTAAATTATTACAACCATTTCTTCAAATGAGTTTTGTGGATGAACAGTCAGGAAATCATATTGTCTTGCTTTCTAAGTAGTCCAAAGAGGTATACTCATTAATGCCTACAATTTTCAAAGTTGTAAAAGATGACGGAAAGTAAAGATACAGATAGAATTATCTGACTTCAACTTATGGCACTATGAATTCAAGAAGATTAATACAAAGAAATACAATTCATTGACCAACCAGAGGCAACACACTTGGTTGAGTTCCTTTTTATCACTACTTTTCAATTTAATTTTTTCATAGGTTCAAAGGGTTGAGGCTGGGCAAGTTAATTTAATTTAAAGAGGAGTTATTGTTTAAGATGGGAACAGTGGTGACTATCAGGAAAAACCAATTCCTGTAAAGAAGTTAATCAGAGAGTGTCATCACAGTGGTTTTCTTATTATGATTAAATCAGCAGATATGGTGTTAGTGGGGACATCAGAAACAGCCAAGCTCATAACAATTAGTCTTTATTCATCTCATATACCTCTGATCATTAATGGTTTCATTTTCATGATCTTAAGTGTGTTTTTTCATACTATGATACATCATTCCAGTTTAGTTGTTGTGGTTTAGACTGGTGAATGAAATATGCTGGATTTGTGAAAGCAAATCAAAAACACGATTGAAGATGATTTTAGCGTGTATATTTTATTGACTAATTTGTTATTTTTACAAGAAATGGCACACTGTCTCACAAAAATAGCATAATTGTTTCATGATAAAAACTGAAACAACACTTTGAAAATTTTTGAAACTGGACATGATTGAACCAGTTAATAAGAAGTCTCCTATTCCTATCACAAACCCTATGTATGAAATTAATGCTTTTATAATTCTACCAGCAGTGCATGACATATGTAGTTCATTTTTCACAAAAACTCATTCAAAATCAGAACTTCTGTTTTCAAATTATTCAAATTTCATGGTGAAAAGTATTGTGACAAGTGTAAAAGAAGACCAGACATTCAATCCTCATAAAGTTATCTTGTTAACATCACCATTGATTTATTCATTGAACAATAACAATTTTTGAAAGATATTACTCATTGTGTTTGACCCATTATTTTACAAAATTTGATTTTTTTTACTAAATTCACTATCCATGACTTCACCAGCATGTAATCTGAAAACAAAACCAGTAGGAAAGTAATGGTTTTTCATTTATTTCATTAACTTTGGATATAAAGTTTTATGGGAAGCAAACAAAAAGAAGTGAACAAAAAGGGACCAACTAGACCAAAGTTTCTGTTGGCTCTCAGAAAATGTAGAGGATTCTGCCCTTTAGATTGAGAAAGCTTAGCAAAATTTTACCTATCCCATTACAATATATGCACTTTTGACATACCTCTTGTCCTTTGATAAATTACTATTTGGTCACTTTAGCAATTAACAAACAATGGGTAAATAGTTATTGATAACCATCAATCAAAGATAATTATGGGCTTAAGTCTACTGGTGTACTTTAAGCAATAAAACCTAAGTCATGCATACTAATTTGAAGTATCCATCCCATGTAAAACCTTGGTATATGGGATTCTAACACTCCCCTCAAGCCAAGATGAGTGGAACTTACAACCAGATTGGATTATCAAATGAATACCATTGTAGACTCAACTACAATGACATAGGACATAGGTTAGGTGGTTCAGGTGTAACTTATTTGCCTTACATCCACCATTGCCGTTGACCAAAACATTGGAACCACACCAGGTATCTAACATCCCAACAATCAAAGATAGTTTGGACATCATGATGTATAATCCTAAGTGAACCTCCCATTCCCAGACACATGCCATAATGCTGGATGTCATAATTCAAACCAACACTGACACTGATGGTGATGGAAAATGTCAAATACATCAAGTGGCTTAGTCTTGGACTTATATCCACTCAATGAAGACAAAGTGATTTGGAAAAACCCACATCCACTTGAACTCTCTTTCAAACTTCTGAACAGATGCCAAATTGCAATCCAGGCAATCTTTGTTCAATGTTTCAATGAAATAATCTACCAAGTGGTTCAACAAAGCCTAATCCACTTGTCAATGGAACCCCTAATTGTTCCCATCATAAAACACTAATGGAACAGTGGTCCAATAAAACATCCAGTGGTCAAACTTGACATAGAATCACCTCCACTGCATAACACAAAGTGGTTCAGAAAAGCCTAAATCCACTGTCAACTTTGCTTATTTGCAACAATTATTCAAAGGCATCAGCCACAGAAGCTTTTGTTCATAAGTGGTTTGGACATCATTGGCTTATCTTTGCTTCTATGTGTCCTGTGTGGCTCAACCAGTTGTCTACATCCACATCCTCAGCCGCATTGCCAATCGCAAATTGTAATATGGCATTCCATGGTTTTTCTAAAGCAGTCTGGTTCCCAAGACTTATTCCACTCCCATCCTTCTTATCAAGTAAATCTGAATGAGGGCTCACAACCAAGTAATCATGCACACACTCTCAACTTGTTGCTTAAGGTGCAGTTTTTACAACCAACAATGTTTCCAAGGCAAAAAGGGACTGCCACTACCAATTCAGAGAAGGATCATTGTGCAAATTTCCACGTTGTAAAAGTCTGTTTGAGCCAATATGCTCCAGCCACATTTCAAGTTGTGAGGTTCTTGCAGCATGATCCATCAATCATGGTCCAAACAATCTGAGGAATACATCCCACAATCAGCTTGATGCAAATGCACTCACAACAAAGGTATAGGTACCTGGTTGCAGTAAAATTAACAAATATGCATTTGCCATTTAACTTCAAGGCTTCATCAACATCTGAAGCAATTCTCACAGACAGATGACAACAATGTATAATGGAGGTGCATTAAGTAAAATAAATACAGAACTAGGTAACATCAGCATCATATGATGGAGCCAATGGCCATTGAGAATGGACTGTTCTTGCCCCAACACATTTAACATTCAACAATTATATGGTATAGAACAGAACAATAAAGAAAGAAATAAAGGCATCACAGCAAATGTTGATTGGATGAAGCTCCAGTCATGCATAAGATCAACATGGATGCACAAAGGTGTGCTCCCCTTTAAACTAGAGCTGTTATCCCACAAACCAAAGGATATCCAGCAAGGTAATGACACTTATTGTCAACAACAAACATGAAAGAACATGAAAGAACAATGTATAATCCAAGAAGTGGGTTTGTACCATGGCACTTGTGTACTACCAACAGTAGGAAGTGGCTAACAGCAAGACCCCAAGACTCAAGGCCTTTCATGTAAGTAAGACACACAAGAATTGCAAAGAGCCCAGATCATCTCCCATGGTTGCATGGCTGTTGTGCATTTACAACAGATGTGGGTCATTCACAAGGGATCAGCAAAAGAGCAAAAGGGAGGCACTAAGAATTGCCAGACACTGATGTAAATCAGTGAAGGAATCCAACATCTGTTGCCATCTCCAAAAGACATTATCTGAATCAAAATGCAATAGTTGCACATTCAAAGACATTTACCAGTGCAACACACAATAAGTTGAATGCTAGAGGAACAGTGTATTAAAATAAACCATGTTTATACTCCTGGTGGGAGTGTAGTACAAAGGCTACTGGGCATGTCACATCTCCACACTTCAGGAGGGGCTACAATCATCTTAACTGAGAGAAATATTATCAGGCCGTTAGTTGAAGCACATTAATGTCTCAAGATAAGAATACTGGTCAGAGGGCAAGGATCCCATTGTAATAGAGACAATGTGGTCCAAACTAAAATCATTGCTGCAAAAAATCAGTCACAGCAACAAAGATCATGACTCAAAACCTTGGGCATCAGTTCGTCCCAAGTAAGGTGCCCAGAGATATGGGATTTAACTCAGAGGGTTGTCAATAAATTTCAAAGCAGCCATTATCATATGGCATGCCTCCCTCAGAACTCATATCATGGGACATTTAAGTCCCTCAATTGGAGGCACCATTTTTTAACAAAAGTTAGACAGGAACATAATTGTATGCTGCAATGACAGAGCAACATGGTTCACCATTGTCTCCAATGGAGGCCTTGAAAAGGAAATGACTTGTAAAGCCCTTGACAAAATCACAAGGGTTCAGGCAAAGTCAAGTGGTGGCATCTCAAGAACACATGATTGCTTGTATCCCTTGCCCCGTCAGTCAAAATATACCCCAACCTCCCCTGACTCCTCCAGATCAGCAGCACATCATCTTCAAAAATAAATGAAATAAATAGCAGACAAGAGCTCAACTCTGGTCAATGTCCCAATAAATATAAACTCCCCCCATCATCTGGGATCAACTGTTCCAAACAGGTGTTGATTGTACTCAACACTGTTTTTAACTGTCACTGGAAGTGCCTCCACTACCACAAGAATCCACAGACATCTTTCACCCCTTGCTTCTTTGGCCTTGGTCATCTTCTAAAATAAAAAATAGTATGCTAGAAACCCACAGTCAAAAAAGAGGTAATTCAAGGTCATCATTGTCAATGAATTTAGAAAAAGAAACTGATGTCAACAATGAATGACAAGTACATCTCCAAGAATTCATTGGGTCATAAATAGATGAATGTAATTTTGAAGGTTACAAGGGCCAGGGGGTGGAAGTTCTTTCATTGACAGGAAAACAAAATTGTTGTAACATCCATCTCTACATTGGGATCCCTTCACTCAAACAAACTCCTGATTGCACATTCTTTCTCAATTTTGCATGAGGGCCCAAGGAAATCATGATCATGACATTTCTCCCTTCACCATAATCATCATTTGACAGTTGCATTTTCAATGACAAGAACATGGGAAAGAGTCACAAACCTTGCTTGAAAACTGGGAAGCCCACATTTAAAATGTACATCAATCAACTCTTTCATAATCCAGTAAACAATGGCTGCAGTGACAATGCATATGTGTAATTGCTTGTGAAGATGGCATTACCTATATCATGGTTGATGAGTGGCTATCATCAATCATAGTGGGTATGTCATAGTGCTAAATATGTTAACCTGTCATGCTTTGTGCTCTCAAAAGAACAAACAATGATACAGGATGGCATGCTTTTTAGGGTGAGTCATATTAACTTACATCTACTCAGCACTGTGATCTGATCCTTTTATGCCCTCCATGCTTGGTATCAATCTATATAGTAGAATTCAACCATCCCAGGTTTTGATTCATGAACAGAAAATTCCAAACCCAATGAGCTGCTATCAATGAAGTTTTCAATACTGGGCCTCGTCTCTCTACAGGAGAGATCTCACAAGAGGTTTAACTTCATGTATATTGTATTTGTAATACAGCACTTGTGTCACTGGAGGTCATGGAGTACCACTGCAAACATAGGTTGTGGATCAACTACGTTGCAGTTCAATGCAGGTTGGCAAGCCCAAAGCCTGTATTGCAACTTCAATGTATTTCATCATATGTATTTCAAGTCTTTATACCCACTCCACAGACTTGAGGTGAGACATTTGGGAAACTTTAACAATTTTTTTCCCTAATAAAGGAGATCTCATGGTAACTGTGGCAGCAAAGGCTTGGGATTCCATAATGGTCTAGCACTTGGACTTTCTTGCACGGTGCCTACATTAATTGTGACAATGGAAGAAGTTGCCAAGCTGTCTCATCACAGAAGGCTCTGTTGAGGAGCAGAACAGAATAATCATGACATTGGCTTGTTAGCGTAGATGACATGATGAGGAGATTTATGGTTTGTGACCGCTGTATTGTTTTGAAGGTGGTCAAGATAGGGCAACAGCAAGTGTCTCTTGGATGCACTTCCATTGGTGATATGTCACCATCATGAAGCAAATAGCTGTGCTGTTCATGGACTCTTTGTCTTTGTCCATGAGAGCATCAGCAACATGGATCTTGTCATCATGGCACTCCACAATCTAGCTTTTACTTCAATTTGGAGGTCTAGTTAATGAAAACAATGTCACAAAAATCAACCAATAGTCAACATACAATTAAGTTTCAATTTAAACTTTAATCTAAGCAATGCATTTCTATGTGTGCAGTGTCAACTACACTATTGCCCATTAGCGCCAACAACCACAAGGGCTTCGACTCGCCATTTGTGCCAGCAGCAACACAGTAGTCATCCAGTGACCAGCTTAGATTTAATTCTTTGTACAACCTAAAGTTTTAAGGTCCAGTTGAGTGCCTAAACACACAACAAAATTTCATAATTGGGAGAAATGAAACTCACTTGGGTGAGATGAAGGCACCCAACAATGGTTCGCACTCATTGTCATCATGCACCTGTTCTGATGGTGACTTGCCAAAGCTACTTACAAGCACATGGCTATGCCTTTTAGCTTTGCACACATCATGGTGGGTCTGATAAACTGATAAATTACTGTGTGGCCACACTAGCAATTATCACACAATAAGTAAAATAGTTGTTGATAATCACCAATCAAAGATAATTAGGAGCTTAAGGCTACTGTACTTTAGGCTATAAAACCTAAGTCATGCATACTAATTTGAAGTATCTGTCCCATGTAACACCTTGGCCACATGGGATTCTAATACCTTTGTTGATCTCTCAAGGACTGGTATTAGAACAGAAGGTCAAAATTTACCAAATTTTGATGATGTCTTGAGAGAACTTTTGTTCCCACAAAATTATTTTTTTGGCGAATATCGCTGATGGCGTAAAGTAATGTTCGAATTAGGTTCGAATTCTGCCTGCTGCGTTTTTTTTTCTGTGGGCTTTGCCCACGTGGGAGTTTGTGGGCAGAAAGGTAAATTAAAAAAGTAGCTTTGCATGCATGTAGTATATGTACTATCTGTACCGGTGGGGTCCTCTCACTTCGCCCACTCCCTCTAGATTTAGTTGCTCTTACCTCTTTTGAGCTGTCAGCTTGCAGTTGTCGCAATTCTCACCAATTCTCACATTTTATTTTTTGGCACCATGGGCGCAACGGATCCATCAGCAGGCAGCGAAATGTCCTTGTCCAAACCATCAAATCCGCCCAGCACCATGGAATCAACCGACCACACTCAACCAACCCAACAAACAGAACGAACGGATACGTCAAGTTCCACACACGAGCAGAATGAAGACTCACCCGCCGATGTCGCCGATCTGACCGCCATCCTCCCCGATCTCGCCTCACTCACCATCTACGGCCAAGAAGCTCCACCCGTCGAAACACCCCAATTCCTCTCCCAAAGTCAAGCCCATCTCCTGAGCCAATTGGAGAAATTAAACGGGAATAATCCAGAATTGATGCGGGGATGGAATATGGCGAAGGAAAAGGCGGCGGAGAAGGGATTTCCAGAGTTGGTGGATGAGGGGCATTTGTTGATGTTTTTGAGGTGTGAATTGTTCAATGCCGAGGTGAGTTCTGAGTCTTTTTTTGGAATTTTGAGTATGGTATTCCGTTCGTTTTGGGAACAACTTTCGGGTGTGTTGGTCATTCTTTTTGATGGGACTTTTTGCTGCTGCCTTATTTGTTTTTGTATGTTGGATTTACCTTGCACTTTTCGCGTGGAACTCAAACAAGATCATGAGAAAGGAAAATTGAAAAAAAAATATGTTGTGTGTCTGGCCACGAGCCGTGATTTTGGAAAGGAGAATTTGTTCTTCTAACATTTTGAAAGGTATTTCGATGGGCAATTGCTCAGTTGGTGTGCTGCGCATTATTTCAATGTGTTTTTGATCTTAATCAACGCTTTCACTTGCTTCCAGGGTTCCGATTGAGGGGGAAACGATGCAAGAGGAAATCATTTGACTTTTCTTTGGTCAGAATGGTTTACATTCGTTCGATTTTTGTAGGATCTTTGTTGGAATGCCGGAATTATGACACTTTATTACAGATTGGTTGTCATTATTTGTTCTATTTTTACAGGGAGTGATTTGAAGGCCCGCACTTTCTTTTGAATTTCTTATGCTCTACGCGGATGGGAGGATGTTGCATTTTTGTGCTATTTTATGGACCAGTCTATTGCTGCCCGAACTTCAATTGATCTATATTTATTAGTTGTCCTCTTCTCTGGCCAATTCCGTTCGTCTCAAAACTCTGTTGATTGCATCCGATTGAGCTGTTACCTTGATTCTCTGAATGTTTCGTGCTGAATTAGTTTTGCTGACATCTGTCTTAATGCATTACCGGGTCAGCTTTGGCATTTCAGCAACACGAAAATCAATGTACAGTCTAACGCCTTTTATCTCACAACTCTTTTCCATCTTGTCTTCAGATGGCAGCCCTCCGCCTAGCAAAATACTGGAACAGACGCATCGAACTCTTTGGTGACAACCTAGCATTTCAACCACTCAAACTCAGCGGCGACGGATGTCTCTCCACCCACAGCACCAATACAAGTACCAGCAACGCCAGCAATGATGGATCCAGTGATTTGACGGATCAAGAACAAATCATTGTGGATAGCACACTTCGCGGCCTCTCCTTGGGCCTTTTGCAACCAACCCAAACCCACGACAATGCCCAGCGTGGCCTACTCTTTGTGGACCCCTCCAAACTTGCCAAATACAAACATAATGAAACGGATCGAATGGGTGTCGCACGGGCATTTTGGTATGTTCTCCACTCGATGTTGTGCGACCCCACTCAAGGATCCATGACACAACGAGTTGGGATCATTGTCATTGGGTACCCCCACCACGTGAAGCTGTCCTACATCGATCGAAAATTAATGAAGATGAATATGGAATCTTTGTCTGGATGTTTACCAGTTCGAGTGGGGGCACTGCACATTTGTCACCCTCCCTGGTTTTTTGGCAAGGTGGCATTTCCAATTATGAAAATGGTCATGAGTGAGAGGATGAGGAAGAGGGTGCGGGTGCATGTGGGGAGTGTGGACAAGGTGTTGGGTGTTTTGGATGGGTTTGGGTTGGGGAAGGAGGTGTTGCCGAAGGATATTGGAGGAGAGTTGGAGTTGGATTTTGAGGGGTGGTTGGAGGAAAAGAAGGTAGATGGCTGAGAGTGTTTGCGATGGGAGTATGTGGCGTTGTATTTGAAGTATTTGTAGATTCAGTTGGGTGTCTTTTGCTTGCATCTTTGGTTCCGTCAACGGTTCTAAAACCTGTCCAATAGGAAGTGGCCGCAGAGTGAAGAAAACTTCCCAAAATGTCTGTTTTAGTAATGTTTTCAATTGTTTGCAATTTTTTTTCAAGGTATGTTAAAGGAAGAGAGGTCAAGCGAGTGTTGAGTCCCACCAGCCGAGGGAATCGTCGATTTATTGAGAGACCGTTAATCTAACTTGTTTTTGTTATTTCCACATCACACAATGGCACCAATATTTTACACTTATTTACTTAGGACATTCAAACTACAATCAGAAGAAGGAGACTATCAATTGAACAAAAGAACCAAAGCAAAGTGATCCATCATGGAGACCGAGGACGTGGAAGCGTTGAAGGAAGGTTATGCCGGCGACGAGGACGAGGCGGAAAGCGACAGGATGCACACCAGTTCGAAATTCAGCCGTAATCGTCAGCCAGAAGCAGATTACTTCATTTTGGGAGGAACTACATCACAACGGAGTTCGCTGACTTATTCTTCCGACAGCTCAGGTGACCCCGATTTAATCAGCAGCGAAAACATTGGCAAATTGCATCTTAATGTCGATCAATGCAACGGTACTAGCAGTAGCAAACTAGGATCAAGAAATGAGCCAGATTTTAGTGGGAGTGACGAATCTGAAGCGAGTTCTTCTGTGCATTCCAACAAGGAAGACGAAGAAAGCTCATCAAACAGTGAGAATTCATCGGAGGATGCCAATGCGAAAGCATGGAAAGAAATTAGCTCCGGGGGATCAAAGGAGCCATCTGTCGAGTTAAGCGAGTTTGGCAGTGCCAAGAGAAAGCCGCAGCAAGAGATTCAGATCCATCATGGAACGGTGTTGCAACCTCTGCTACGAAGGGAGACTCGTGAAGAGAAGGAGGATCGGGAAATGGACGAACCAGGTCGAGATGATCTGTCTCTTTTTGGACATGATGTCTCATCAAATTCAAGTGACGAAATTATGAACAAGATCATTATGGACGTCGGAGGAGCATTTTCTGGAGAGAATAGCCTTGCCAACAAAAAGGATGAATTCAAGCGCCTTCCTGCCTCATTGCTTCGAGAATCAGAAGGAGAAAATCGCAAAGACGAAGAGCATCGGGAAGAAAAGGCACCGGGAATAGAAGATTCCTCACCTGTTGGACTTATTCTTGTAGCTAGTGATCAAAAATCAGAAAACGCCCACGCCACATTTGAGGGATATGTTTTGAACCGCTGCGAAGACAGACGTAGTACTGTCTCCGCAGCGGTTCAAAACATATCCCTCAAATGTGGCGTGGGC
>JALLOT010001753.1:1139-14227 GCA_036939595.1 Thalassiosira livingstoniorum | reverse complement strand
ATTACCCCGGTAGCAAGAGTTTGACCAAAATCTCCAAAAATCTGCCAAACACCAATCACATACAGTGCGTGGTTGGATTTCTACGATTTCTACGCTACAAACTACATAGTAGAAGGTAAATTTGTAATTTGTCTTGAAATTCAGCCATTTACCGCCATTTCCACTTTGTAATTATTTTGGTCAACCTTACACTTACCCAGCCTTAAGGTAGCCCACAATGGCCAAATTCCGAATTGTCAACAATTGTATTTTAGTATCTAGACTACCTACCACTATTTCTTTCGTTTGAGTGAGCAGAAGAGGAGGGAGCTCCTGCTTTTGGAGATGCTTGATGCTTGTGCTGAATGCACGAGGGCCGTTGAACTTGCTATTACTTCTGCTTTTAGTTTTCTCATTTTCTATTTTTGCAAATTCCCGCGATGGCAGATAGCAAAGAAGTTGTTTGTTTTTTTGGTTTTTTGTTTGTGTTGTTGTTTGTCACGAATTGTTCGGTATGGTAGTATTGAACTTTGCATGATATCTAGTAAATTTACCTGAAATTTCCCTTTTTCTTCTTGCATCAGCGCCTTTTGGGGGGAAAAGTAAATCATTACCCTGCCTTGTTTGGACACTTGATTGAGGCCGGAGCCATGGTAGATGGAAGGAGTTTTTGTAGGAGTCGAATTTCAAATTTCAAATTTGAAATTGTTTGAATCTGATCATTGCAACCAGATAGACTTGACTTGGTGTATTCCCCATTTGTTGCTTGACTGCTCACTTTTCGGCAGACGCATCTGTTGCGAAGAGCTGATGAATCGACGGCAACAACAATCGAGTTGCCTTTCTTTGCTAGTTAGTTTGACCAACAAGCAAATCATGCAACAATTAACCACCGCGTCCCTCTTGAGCCCATTTCCGGACCCCCCCCTCTACTTGCTTGGTCATGTATGGGGGGGTTGCCATCAGGGAGATGGGAGTTCGGGGGGATGATATGTTTTGAAACAGCCGATTTTTTTAAAGATTCAAGAATTAATTGTTGATGTTGATGATTGGGCTTCAGGCCAAGGTGGGGGTGTGTGTGCAGTGGCGGAATAATATTCATATCGCTGAATCATTGTGGAAAATCATATACTTTTCATCATCAGCAGGCTGCATCGGATTGCTGCACACAAATGGCCCCAACACAGAAAAGGCTATGAAAAATCTCTTGAAAGCAAGAAAGTTGAATGGGGTGTGGGTGTGGGGTGCCATACATTTTATTTGGGTGCTTTCCCCCCAATGTTTATTTTCAGTTCGGGGCGAATTTCAAGTATTCATTTCAGTTTTGAGAGGTTGAGAGGTTCGAAATCTCCATCTCCATGTGTGCTTATGTCCTGTCACACTCCGTCATTTTTGAATCCATTCAACCGAAGCTCTCTGACTGGAAATAAAAAGAGCTCCTACGTAAATTTGATAGGTGAAACGAAAATTTCAAACACTGTAGCTGGTAGTTTTGTTTTATGTGAAATGTGGGTTGATCAAGTGCCAACATCTTCTATTCCCTTTGAACTCAACATTGAGCACAAAATCTCAAAAAACAAAAGCGGCATAGGAATTGGCACCCAATCCCTCTTGTGGTATTATTTCACCTCAACAGCATAGACGCAAATATGAACTCCACTCCACTCGAGTCTCGTGCTGACGTTGCACGCGATCTCTTCAAAAGCAAAAAGTATGACGAGGCGCTCATTGCCTTCAAAGAGTGCGCGGGCGAGGCATTCAATGACGATGGTTTTCGTTCCAAAATGTTGGGCAATGCTGCCCAGTGCTGCATCAAATTAGACCAAATGAAAGATGCTGCTCTTTTCTCTTTGCAGTGCCTTCAAATCGACCCCTTGAATGCAAAGGTGCATTATCGCATGTCGGCGTCGTATGCACCCACAAATCTCCGTTTGGCGTTCAAACACATCTGTATTTGCATTGGCCTGCAAGCAGCAGCTGGAGCGAAGCCAGACCCAACATCAAAGGGTCTTTTTGAGGAACTTAAATCTCGTATGCCTAACGAGTATCCGGTAAAACTTGAATGTCTTCCGGATACTCGTNGGTTGAGAGTGTTTCTGCCGATGGAGGTCAAAAAATGTTGACATCAAACGAGTTCATTCAAATCGCTAAAAACTACTGCAAAATCCTACCTCCAACATCCAACGATGGTTCTGGTAAAAAGACGCCATCGACACTAGGTTTGTTTCGAAACGGTCAATGGCTATCTTTGTATGGGTCCCTTATGGAAGAGAAGTTTCCAAAATACGTTGACTGTACTCAAGTAGCAAGAGAGGACAAGTCAAGCATCATTTGCAAGATTGATTGCTTTGGCATTGACTACTTTCAAATTTCTGCCTCTCACACTTTGGATTCTGACAATATATCTGCTGCGGTGTTGGTTGTTAATAAGGATTCTCTAGAGCAGGATGAGGAAGCATTTAATACGATTCCAACTATTGACTCTGTTGGAACATTGGTCCCTAAGAAACGAGGGAAAGGATTCGATGCAAAGAGAGCGTCCAAGTTCATATCGTCAATTATCTTGCATGTAAAATGTGATTTCGACGAGTCGACTTTGTATGTGGCAGTGCCATCTGACTTCCTGAAGAAGTACAACAGACTTGAGCATAGTCTGATCTATGTGCTCGAACATCCAGATTTTGGATTTGTTCCTGTATCTCCTGTTGTGCCATTTGAACGTGTGACTGAAATTCGTTGATGGTGCCCAATTTAACTGTTACAATTTTTTTTGGCGTTTATAACAATTTTTATAGATGTTGTAGAATCAAGAACAAAGAATGAGAGAATTCTTTTGAGACTTTGTCTCACGTCTCATCTCCTATTGAATGATATCAACATCCTTTCATTTCATCGCAATTTGTGATCTTTTCAAGTTGGTCTTTGAATACACAAATGTCGATCAAATTGAAAACTAGTTACATTCATAGAATGTTGTGTGCAATATCTAATAATTCAAGTGGAAACCCACTGATTATTGACTAAAAAACCTCAATTAATACAAATCCGTTTCTCAACTCGGATTCTAGCCCAATATGCACGGCATTTTCTTGAACAACCTAGAACTCCGCTTCACACATGTGTGCAGAGTTCCAAATTTACACTTCATGAAGTCTGCAGTATCATCAATCTCTCATGAAAATATCAATCGATAAGTAGATTCTATTCTAGTCCCATGAAAAAGTTAGAGAGATATTGGAAAAATTTGGCATACGACATTATTCACTATCTAGAGCTTACTTATGATAAAAGACTCTCTCAAAATTCAAAAAGTGGCAATTTAAGTATGATGCTTTCTTCTACTTTAGTTAATTACTCAAGACTAAAGTCAAGTGAGTGATGGGTGGTCCAAGAGAAAGAGAGTGATGCCGTGAGCAATTCAGGGGTCAAGAGTCAAGAGGCCAGGAGGAGTAACTGCAAATTGGGAGTAGGCATGGGTACTAATCATTGGGTCTGGTTGTGGCAAAGTTGGTGTGGCAAATGGAAGAGAGGATGAATCCTGAGAGGTAACCTGGTGAATAAGTTGGTAGGGAAGCAGCCTAAAAGGATGGATGAAATCCAAGTTTTGAGTCCTGGATATTGCAAACCATTGCAATGGTGATAGCAAAACAATCATTGGAGAACACAGGAGAAAGGTGTCAGCTCCAAGTAAGAGTGACCAAAAAAGTATCAGGTGAGGGTTCTTTCCAAAACTGATTAGCCCTGTGTACAATATCATTGGGACATGAATGATACACTGCTTGTTCATACATTGGCAACCCATGTAGCTATTGGGGTGGGAAAGTGAGGCAAGGAGCATTGTTTTCACCAAATAAAAACTGATCAAACATGGGACCAATCTGACCCAAAGAATTGATTGCAATTGGAATAAATACGTTGTCATATTCAAGCAGGCTCTTCATCATCTCATCCCTGATGAGTGAGAAATGAGTGATTTTGTCTGCCTTATTTTGCCAAATAAACTTACCTCTCTCTGTCATCTGTATATTAGAATCAACATGTGCTGATCCAGAGGAAGGATCATCTATAGGGGTGGGAAGAGGTGGACAAGGCGACATGTAAGTATTATCAAAACCAATGAAGGACCAGAGGGTGAATTATGGGTGTTCCAATGATGGGTCAGGGTGCACTGAAATGTCCATTGGGCAGACAACAGGAAGTTCAGGGATGATTTTTTTGCCTTCTGTGATGAAGGAAGAGGCTGGTTGGACAGAAAAAGCAGTCATGATGATTGAATGCAATGGGGCCAATACACAATCCCAAGCCTGAGTATGGTCATGGGGGCCTTTCTTGTCATTACAAATTCACTGGAAAGTGTGATTGCTCTTAGTTTAGAGTCGTAGTGGTTGCCACATGAGCAAAGTGGAAAGTTTTCACTGGCATAAATATCCAGATGGACTTTTCCCTTCAGAGAATAAGAAAAGATATTATTTGGGAGGTGATAGTGAGGTGGGATCCGGGGCATAGAGATGAGTGGGAGTGACATATGCCCAAATAGCGTGCTGAGGACATTTTGGATGTGATCTGGCAGGATCAATTGGAACAGAAGCCATGTAAGGTGGTCAACAGAGATGGCCTTGAGGAGATATCTGGTACTATGGAGCATTCAGGTTTGTCCATAGTCCTCAGTCCTCAGGAGATACTAGTTTGGCCACATGCGGTTCAAGAGAACATATTTTCTTCTGAATTACAGAAGAGTCATTGGAGGAAGGAAGGTAAAAAATTGTGATGCTTGGGTGGACATGACTGGGTGTGATTTGGACCTTAAATTTGAATCCTTGAACATCATAACAAGGTGTCTTAGTGAAGGAAAGGACAAAGTCCAGAATTGCATGGATGCTGGCATGGGGTATGCCACTCCTGTTGCCTTGGACTGGGGTTTGTGTGTGTGTTAGGGCATGATCAGGTAATGGTGACACTTCAAAAAGATCTTAAAAGAAGGGGGAGACAAGAAAATTGGCAGAGGATGTAAGGAGGCTATCCCAGAAGCCCCAAAAAGTGGCATCATAATCCAAGAGAAGACTGACCTGGGTCTCCTCTCACAGCACCTAACAACCTTGCTCTATCTCACAAAACAAAAAAATTAAAGGTTGAAAATATTATGCAAAACAACCCTCCAACAATGGCACTCTATCCACAGCACCCAATCACATGCTGACACAATTACAATGTATGCAACAAATGCTGTTGTTTTCAGTGATACTTTGAATGCATTGGTCTTGGGAGGGAATGGGCATTGGAGATCCTTTATCTCTTTGTCAAGTATTTGCCAGAGAAAAATGTTGATGGTTATTCCTCTTCAGTGGAACTAACTCCAGGTGTCAGTCTTCTTGGGGCACCAGTGGGCTCTGTAGCATTCACAAATGACTTTTCTGGGATTATGTGAAACAAGTTTCAACCAACATGGCCAAATTAATAGCAGGTGTCTCCAATCTTCAAACGTGTAGTACCTACCCAAGTTTATTGTGGAAAGATGGATGTGTTTAGTATTGTCCTTATATAGATAGATAAATAATTATCTTTGTTAGTTGGAGCTCTAGAGAGAGCAAAAGGAGTAGAAAATATGTATTTACAGGTTCTACCTAAGGTACAAGTAATACAAATAATATTTTATTTTTGTAGAAGATCTACATGCATTGAAATACTCCTAAAAATAAGTAAAAGTGTGTCATTTCACCTTATTGCATGTAAACTTGGCTTCTTACTTCTATTTACTAACTACTAAATGTTAAATAAGTAGTTTGTATTCACAAGGAGTGAATACTGTTGACATAGAAATTTATGGGAATCAGAAGCATAGGAATAATAATTTTTGGTTTTCAATTGTGATTTTTTATCACCTTTTTGAAAAGGAAAATATAGGTTTTGAAACAAAACATATTATGGGTAATCTATATTGTATGTATGTATCATGATTAAAACCTGATTAAAACTATCCAACACCAGGCCAACACCAATGATTGATTTTTACTACAGTAGCCATGCAGTTTTGAAATCCAAAATTTTACGAAATGCATACCCAGTTCTATACAAGAGCATACCAAATCTACTAGCTAACTAATTATTTTATGAGTTTTTCTAGAGATTTTCTATTACATTCATAGCTTTGATTTATTAAATATTTATGGCACCTAAGTATAGGATAGAATCAATAGATTCCAATGGCATACCTTATCCAATGTAAGGAAATGTGCACATAGGATGGTAAATAGTGGCCAAGAATGAGCCACAGATTGGTTGCTGTTCCATTGTTTGCAGCCTTAAGTCTTTAGGCTTGAGGATGCTGCAATTACTGGAATGAATAAAAATTCTACTGCGAAATAGGATTTTTTACATGAAGGTAGTCAGGGTGATTTGCTTAAATCAAAAATAAAGTTAATAAATGTGGTCTTACTTTCATTTGTTGCTTGTCTTCCCTTGTTTTACTTTTACAATCTTACAATGGGGAGCAGTTAGCAAGCTGCTTATGATGAAGCACAGAATAATGTGGAGGTGAAAACAACTTTATCAGACACAAAAAAGAGCAAAAGTAGAGCAATTTTAACCATTATACCATATCCACAACTATGTAATTTTTCATATTTCTGCCTTACCTGCAGCAGATCAAATGATATTTTTCTTCATTGTAATTTGAAAGGCGTTGATGGATTGTGCCTATTAGCACTGACAGTGGCAGTTGGTGGCAGATTGTTCTCAAAGCAATCATTGAGATTAAGTGGTGTTAGTGGTGGTGGCTATTAGCTGGCATCATGGCATTGTAGTGTGCTACCCTGAAAGTTAGTTAGTTTTTGTTGTTTTGTGTTTTACTTCTTATGTACCATATTGTACCATAATAAGTAGTAGCAGCTATCAAAATGACAAAGAATGATATTGCAACATTATTTTTCTAGGAGCAAATATTGCTTAAAAATTTAATCAAGACTTAAAAATGTTATTATCTTGTGTTCTTTTATATTCATGATGAAGCTAAAAGATCTTGAACATTTCAAACATTTTGTTCCTAGATAATAACAAATTTGTGCACTTAAATTCCTTTATTCTCAATAATGTTTTTGAAAGCTCACAAAGATTATTTTTGAAGAGTATTTTGTGATTTAATATGTTCCTATTTGTTTTTTGAAACAAAAAAAATGGTGTCAAAATTGAATTTAGCTCTGTAAAATATATTGAAAAAGAAAGATCATATAATGATCATTAACACACCAAATGTGAGTGCTCACATTTGCACATACTTTTATTCAAAATTTGCAAACTCATTTTAATTACTAATAAACCTAAAGAATTGCAATAAATACTTATGGGCAGGTATATAAATAAAGTGCACAATATCCATAGTAATAGTAGGGTTGCTGATGGGGAATATATATACCGTGTGTGAACAATTTTCAAATTCAATATTAGTCATAGTCATAAACTTTACTGTGTTCTGTGTTATATATTAATTAAACAGTGAAACATTTCCAGAAAAATATTATAAGACAATAAATTTTACACTAAAAAGAAGACAAAGAACAGAATAACATCCAAAATGGGAGAATTTGACTCAAATTTTGAAATTTGCACAAAACATAATACAATAAACAGATTGTTTAGAAAATTAAATTATCAATGAAACTAGCACTAAATATAAAATACATAGTTACCTTTATTAGTTGAAGCTCTAGAGAGAGCAAAAGGAGTAGAAAATATGTATCTACAGGTTCCTACCTAAGGTACAAGCTATAGAAAATAATATTATTGAACAGAAGGGGAAAATACAACAATGGGAAACATAATCATGTTCATTGATATTGTTGTTGACTTCATAAAACATGGGAATCATCTACACCAACACAACAAGAGAGCATGGAGTGTTGTAACACTATCTCCTTTAAACTTGCTATAGCAAACACTTCATTCTTTGATGGAACAGGCACCTACCATTGAGAGCAACAGTACATAAGTAAGGACGTTGTTGAAGAGTGATAGTGATGTGGTATGATTTTTCACGGACATGAACTACTGTTTTTTTGTGTCTGGACTATCTGTCAAGAATAAAGTATTGAATGTTATTTTCCCAACATGCAGAGGTACTTGAGAAGACCATGAAGCTGCTTGAGAGAAAAAACAGAAGAGAAGAGCAATATCAACATTAAAGATCAACTCTTAAAATAAAAAACAGTAATATGTCATTAGATCAAGATCTTACTCATCTACATCAATGTTGTGCCATCTTGATACAAAAAGTGTGTTTTTCGTGTTTGCCCCCATTTTTCTTTGCTACACTTGAAAAATTTTGGGGATAAAAATGAAAAATTGGTTTCAGTATAGACTGGGGGAAGTCATCCCACAATAGAATGAATACAAAACAGAAAATCAACAGCGCAATATTTGAACTTCATCAGCAATGAATTGCACTATTATTATTGTCAGTGTGCAAAACTGCTAATTTTATAACCCATTGCTTGCAGCTTGAAAAGAAATAATACTTGCAGCACAATTTCTGTTTATGGTTTTATTAGCTTTTTGGCATGGATATCATCCACAAGTAAAAATATTTTCAAATATTTGTTAGTTAATATCATCCTTTATGTACTTTGGCTTGAATCTCCAGTCCTATCACATGAACAAAACTTTTATTCTTGCCCACAATACAAATATATCTAAAAAACTCTCCCAATTCATTCAAGGCATTACATGTATATTGATGGTATCATTCCAAATATGAACAAAAAGTTTCATTTTGTCATTCCTTAGGTTCTTATGCAACTATTTCATCAAGTTCTGACATTTAAGCGCCAAACACAGTTAAGCCCATCCATGTTGCAATTCATCATGTTTTGCTCTGTAGCCTGCCACTGATGGAATGGGCCTGGTGTGCGGCATTCCTGGCTGGTGTGTCCCTTGAATCCATGTGTGTGGCAATATTTGCAATGACGGGGTGTTCCACAACCTGGGTTACCTCCCCATAACTGTTGTTGGTTCTGTTGACTGTACTGATTGTATCCAAAGCCTGGGGGAGGGGGCATGGTGGGTGGCGGTCCATAGTTGGGTGGGGGTGGAAAATATGGTTGCATGTTGGGGGGAGGGGCATTGTTGTTGTTGTTATTGCAGTTGCTATGACAGTTGGTCTGCTTACGCTGTCCCTCATTACTATCCTGCTGCATGGGTTGTTGCTGCTGCTTTTCCAAGCATTCAAGAAGCTGTTTGTGCTGGAGCTGAAACTGGTCAAATTTTTGTTGGAGATTATTGACTTCATCCTGCTGTCCCTGCTGCCTACCTGCCTCTAACGCTGCAAATCGCTCATGCTGCTTTGCAGTTTCTTCACTGAATTTCTGGAGTGTTGCCTCAAAACTGTTCATTAAATCGGTTTGGACGTTGTTGACATATGCCTCCCCACTGTCCAAAGTGGCTTGACGTGCTTCCTCTGCCTGTGTAAAGTGGATTTTAGCATTAGGATATGTCTTGTCCACATCCGGCTTAAGATCCCAATTACGCATGTCAAGGGGATAGATTCTGCTATGACAAAGAAGTTTAATTGTGATTTTCAAATTTTGTTCCGGCATGTAGGGGTTCTGGGCATCCTCCGCAAATTGCTGGCATTTTTCAATGCAATCAAAGAAAACTTTAATGGGCTCATTGCTATCATAAGGTGTTAGCAAGGCCTCTTCATTTGCATCAAGTTCTTTTTGTGTTGGTTTTCCGTATATTCTGAAGAGTACACGAAGAATTGTTCAATGGTAATGTCAAGGTACCTTAGAATGGGATGGTGTAGTGCTTTGTAATATTTTTTGTCAATTGCATTCAGAAGTTGGTTTCTCACTGCTTGTTGTACTGCTTGGTATTCAAGGAAGGTTTGGTGGTTGATTTCATGCTGAGTCTTCATACGGGTCATTAATTCAGACAAAGCACCCACTGGGTAGACAAGGGGGCCAGGATTGGCTGGGACAGCAAAGGGCGTGTTACTGACTGTGGCATGTGTGGCTGGTGTCATACCAAGGGCCGTGTAGCCGTGGAGGCCGCCTCCAAGAGGAGTTGTAATAGTGGCTAAGTTTGCGATGACTTGTTCATGGAGTTTCTTGACTAGCGCATAGGTCGGGCAACCTGGGATGACCAAGAGAGCCTTGTAAGGGAATTGAGCAAGTACGCTCTCAACCGTTGGGTCGGATGACATGGTGGCTGATTATTAATCTACTAATAGCAAACCTCTGTTGAACACCTACAAAACAGCTAGATCTAGAGAGTCATGGGGATTGCTATTTAATGAGTTCTAGATCTACCTAGCCAGAACCTTGGGCCTGGAAGGAACCTAGGCCACAGCAGCTGCAGTCTTGTGGGGCAAAGGTGACTGCGCCTGCCACACGGGACTGGAGGTTCTGGGACTGGGTTTAACAATCACCACAAGGTGAGGTGCCCCTGAGTATTCTCTCACTTCTTGAAGTCAGATACAATCCTTTTTATTTTCAGACCCTTCAAAGTTCCAATTTCCATACTCAAATGGAAATTAATGACAGTTGTTTAAGCTTAGTGGATAGACAAAACTGATATTTTTTGAAAGTCTAACACTATTGGGTTTTTGAGGTCACAACTCAATAATCCCTGTTCCTCAAGGCCCATCTTTGCATCAGCACTATTGAATGTGCCTTAAAATATCAGTCAAAGATTTGAAATCTACCATGTCTAAGTGTAGATTTGACAAGAGTAGAATCTAAGTCTGACACCCACCCTGATAAACCAATAGATTCTCTTGTATAAAGATTTATTTATTCTTCTGTTCTTTGGTTTGTTCCAATCCAATGCAGGATTCCCTTCTCACCATCTAAATCTGGTATGAACAGCTAAATATCAGCTTCAACATTGAAGGCAATTCATTGATGACATAAAATCTGCCTCCTCCTGTAATGTTTGAAATTTTTTGAATTTCCTTGAAGGATCCAATTTCTGACAGAAGCTTATGAGCGTAGAGATATTCCAGGACAAATTCAAGTCAACCTGAATTTCAATTCATGAAGAAGAACTTATATCCATGTTGTTTGATTTGGTCAATGTTGGGTTCGTCTAAGGGGTTCTCATTTCAAAAACAAGCTGAGAAGTATGATGATCCTGAGTGGAGAGTGGATTTTTGGCAGTAATAGAGCTCCCTCAAGATATCAAGAGCAATCACAGGATCTCAGCACTATCATATGGCAGGTCATTTGCTGGACTGAAATGATGAAATCATATTTGATTCCAAACTCAGGATATTTGCAACATGCAGCAAAGAGGGTGTGCACTTTTGTAACAGTAACAGACACTTGCACATTTTATCAAACCATTTAGTAACAAAGTTTTACCCCCAACAAGTTTGTAATAGTAGTCTGTTGTGTTGGAATAAAATAACAATTTTAGTCACAATTTGTGTTAGATTCTTTATGCAATTTACAAAAAAATGATTGTGAGATATATTAATCTTTGTATGAACAGGTGTATCTAGATCCTGGATCATATTTAAAACTATCTAACTATGCATAGAAACACTTATGTCTTTTGTTTTCACTGTTTGTAATACAAGACCACTTTATTTCACTAAACTGATCTACTACCTAATACCTAACATCTAGAGGACTTATTCATTTTAGTATCTTATAGAGTCTTAAACTACTGGAAGCATTCATAGCTGCCTTTGTACAATATGGATTGTATTTATTTTTCCTGTTCAATTATCCATGATTTTGTCATGGTTCCATCATTCTCAATTGTTGACATTCCAAATAATGTTGCCAATTACAACACTCAACACAATTTTTTGACTATCAACTGGCTTCAAATTGATTTTATATGTTACAGGCCAATCCGAAATCAACAATTCAAAAAAATATAACATTAAAGAAATAACAAACAATAAATTGTATCATTATGATGAGTACCAAATAAATAGATACTTTTCACTCATGATGGTATTGTTGTTTCTTCTGAATAAACACTAATTAGGACTGATTTCTCTGTTTTCTTCAAAATTGGTTCTTTACACTCTTATAGGCACATTTGTTTTCTAGTATGCCAATTTGGAAGAATAATTATTTTTTTAAAACATTGAACTACATCCATCTGAATTTGATGTGTGATAATTTTTATGAATGGCAGAATGAAAATTATGTTGTAGTTTTTGTAATATTTAATGTTAATTATAAGGAAATAAATTTAAATTATAACATCCAAATAACAGGCCTCTCAATAGTTGAAAAGATTTGACATCATATCAATTTTGGAAATGGGAGTTCAGTTCATCTCTACACATTTCTTGGATATTCCTGAGTCTGAACCTGTCTGCAGGGGGTGCATATTTAAAGCCCATCTGTGATCATAATGTCTGTCTTACTTCATCAAATTATAAATGAAATTATTGATAACTTTTTCTTTTTATTGATCTTTGTGGTAGTTTGGCTATTAGGTAAATACTTGGTAATCAGCCCTTGGGTCTGATTACTTTTTGCCAGAATTCATGATTTTTTGCAGATCAATTTATGGTTTGTTTAATTTATGTTTAATTTTTCAAAATTTTGAGATCAACAAAAACAGCATTCTAAATAACTTCAAATGTAGTTTTTTGAGTTTCATGGGTGATGCTCAAATCTTGATTAAGACTGTGAGTTCATTAACTGAGACTGTTCTTTTAAGAAAAAAATTCCATCACCACCTCAAGATATGGGGTATCTCAAGGGAAGATTGATTATTACTCCAGATATTGCTTGCACTATCCTTCCAAGTAAATTTTCAATACAGTTTCTGTACACAAAACAATAAAAGAAAAATTTGATGGAAAACCTCTTATTACACAGAAAACACATTCCAAGGGGATCCTTTTTCTTTTATGACTAAAAAAATAGAAATACTTTGAGTTGAAATATTTTTTTCAAAAACTCATACAACACTAATTTGTGCATCTAGTCTAATCAAAAGCAGTGTTTTCTGTCAAATATGAGTTTTGAAGTCTATCTAAGTGGAAGATTTTTTAGATCTTTGCTCTTCAAAACAAAATAAAGTTCTACAGTCCTACACAAAAATCAAAAAATGACGCATTCTTGGTGATTTTTTCAGATCGGAAGAGCAGA
>JALLOT010001752.1:0-14228 GCA_036939595.1 Thalassiosira livingstoniorum | reverse complement strand
CATCTTCACGTCATGCTGACGAACGATTGTTGTATCATTAGTGTCAAGTCCTATAATCAATCATTAAAAGTTGCTTTTTCCTACCAGAAGCAAGGATAGAATTCGAGATGTGGACATGCCAATATGATTGGGTTTGGACCCAGAATTCCTCTCTTCTAGGCTGGGTGATAACAAAAGGCACTACCTCAATGGGCAGAGCCAAAGAAAGAATACTAAGTGTCAACTCATTTTTTGGTGAAAGTGATCCCTACTTGGGGCATTCCTACAGAAGATAAAATAAGTGACAGTATTATTTGTTCCTTATGAGGGAACACACCAGACGAACTCCAGAAATTTCTTGTGAGCTAAATTTCTTTCCAGGGAAACATTGTCATTAAAGATAAAATAGGTGAAAATATTATTTGTTCCATGCAAGGCGATGAACTCCAGAAATTTCTTGTGAGCTAAATTCTTTTTCAGGTAAACATAATTATTAAAGATAGAATAGGTTACAGTATTATTTGTTCCATGCAAGGGAACACGCCCAACGAACTACAGAAATTTCTTGTGAGCTAAATTCTTTTTTTCGTAAAACAACAGATCTCTCAAACTTTTTGAATAGCTCTGGATGAAACTCCTTTGAGGTAGCAAATGCCCATGAAATTTGGTAAATTTCTCCAGCACTAAATGACTCCAAGACAGCAGATTCCGTCATTGCTATGTGTTTTGCAACCTTTTCAAATAACCTAGGATGGGTTATTTCATTCATTGCAAACGCAACTAAAATCATTACAAATTCTTGAGGTTTGAATTCATTCAAATCAGGCAAGGAAACAACATGATCCCCCACTAATTGAAAAAGATCCGAATGTTGTGTTTCAGCGGTAGAAAATGCAAAAAGAATGTTGGCGAGGTGCTGCGATCTGAATCGATGCAAATTGTGTGATGAAACGATATCATCTCCAACTTTATGAAAGAGGTTGGGCCGAGATACTTCAGCTGTAGCAAAAGACCAAACTATGTTGGAAAGAGCCTGTGGGACAAAATCACCCAAAGATCGTTTTTCAATTTCATCACCTATCCTTTGAAAGAGGCCCGGATGTGATGCGCCAACCTTAGCAAATGCCCAAACTGTGTTTGAAAGATTTTGAGAATTGAATGAGCATAAATTGTCTCGTACAACAACTTCATTGCCAATTTTTTCAAAGAGCCTGGGATGAGATCCTCCGTGTTTAGCAAATGCCAAAACAATATTTGAAAGTTGCTGGGGCTCAAACTCATGCAAATTGTATCTGGACGAGATTTCATGTTCTACTTTCTGAAAGAGACCCCGATAATTATCAAGGTATAAAAAATCACAAAGAATTCTGTGAACTGGTGTTTCATTCCCCGACTTTTGGTTGGATTTTCTGAGCTCTTTTGGTATTTTTGCCAAGCCGAGGACAATTTGTGACAAGTACCGCTGATTGTACGACTCAACATTTTCAACAGTGTATTGTATTATTTTTTCAAGCCAAATCCCTAGCTCTTCTTGTTGGTCTTGGTTCGTATTTGAGTTCTTCTTTATTAAATGTGGGAAATGACCCCAAAAAGCACCAATGGTTGATGCTGAAAGTCTCCCCATCTGCTGCATTTTATTGTGGGCAATATTTATTGCCTCAGTGATTGATTGGCAGTTCTTAAGCTCGGGAAATTGTTGGTGCCGGGATCTTCTCTTTTTTTCACCTAAAGGGACTTGCCTGTTTGGAGATTGTTTATTAGCATTGGCAGATGAGGATAAGTAACCAGAGAACAAGGAAGCCGGAACTTTATATGGGTCTATTGACATAGAAAACATAGGCTGCTTATTCAGTCTATGAGGTGATCTCTCGGTCTCTGAAGAGGTTGGCGAGGATTCATCTGATTTGAAATGCCGCAAAAAGGGTTGAAATTGATCCACTTCTTTGTTCAGTGCTTTGCCCTCCATTGGTTGTATGTCTCTGACTTTCTGCCACTTGCCGGCTGCTGGCGAAGTTGACAGGACATTTTTTGATGCACGTTTGGCACGAGCAGCCGCAACCCGCTCAGAAAAGGTCATCGAACTCTTGCCCCTGGAAGAACCCCCACCATTGCTGGCCCAACTTATCCATTGTGGATGCATTATCAGGGGCATCGATTGCAAGCCAACAAGATGATGCAGAGGTCCTTTTCCTTTCTCTCTGCCACAGGCAGATGAATTTATCACAAGAGTGTTCAGGTTTTGACATGGAGCAATCCATCTCTGTCAAGAAATTTGGGTGAGCATGATGTTATGAACAGTGTGGTGCGTGTGTGAACATTGTGTACAATATTGTGAAAATACAGATGANCACAATTTTGCCCAGTCAAAACACTAAGGAGCACTATTATTATGCTAACTACTCGCAAGTATTGTACTTATGGACAACACTCATGCTCAGAAGCTGGTGAAGAATCAGGAGCAGAAAACTATTTGCTCCAGTTTGCTCCATAAAATATCTTCTGAGTCATTTGATTTCTTTGGCTACTGTGGTCCTCGTAATTTTTAATAAGCATTTACATACTTACCAGAATCCGAAACAACAAAAAATGAATAGCAGCGACGGATCAAATACCCATGAAAGGTAAAGTTTGAAAAGAAATTATTTTATCCTGTGATTGTTTTAGTATACTAAATTTTACATCCCACGCCTTATACATAATTATTGATGTCAAATCTTTTTCATTACAAGGTGGCCGAGCCGAGTAGCATTTTATTTTGCCGCCGTTGGATCTGCTGTAGGGTTCGGAAATTTGTGGCGCTTTCCTTCCCTTGTATACGACTATGGTGGCGGGACCTTTTTCATTCCCTACATTTTGGCTCTTTTCTTGGTTGGGCTCCCTATTCTTGTTCTTGAGATATCGCTCGGTCAATACTACGAAAGTGGAGGTGAGCTCTTCGTGCAACAACGTTTGAAAAAAACGTAGATTTCACTAATATTTTTGCTTTTGCCAGATGTCAATGTTTTTGGAGGAATCCACAGACGCCTGCGCGGTGTTGGGCTGCTATCCATTGTCTGTGGCTACATGTTGGTGACTTATTACAGCATGATTATTTCGTGGGTCACGAATGCATTTTTCGATTCATTTAAAAGTGACAGTATCTGGTCACAAGATCACATTACTGGAAGTGATGCAAAAGAGTACTTCAAAAGCAATATTATTGGCATGAGCACTCTTGGAGAAGATTTACTTCCAACTCGCCTTGTAGGTACGTGGAGATAATTACTTGTTTCATGGTTTACCTTTCAGAGTTACCCTACATATTACCCCACGGGCTTCCCCGCGTATTTTTCCAACGTATTAAACATGCCAACCCAACTTGAAACTTAGGGAAGAATGTTGCCTATTCCTTTATGACTTGGGTAATTATCTATCTTTGCATTGCTTTTGGCATAAAGTGGACAGGAAGAATTACATACTTCACTATGGGGATGCCAGTGGTATTGTTGCTCATTTTCCTTGGAAGGTCTTTGTCTTTGCCGGGCTCTCAAAACGGCATTGATGTTTACATTCGAGAGGCAAACTGGGATGTTCTTACTTCACGACCTGGTAAGTGAAAATTCAAAACTTATTCTATTTGTGGCAGTTTACGTCTGGCATTTTTTTTTCTGGTAAAAAGTTAACATCTGATTGTAAATATTTTGATATAGAGGTGTGGTCAAAAGCAGTGACGCAGATTTTCTTCAGTCTTTCCATTACATTTGGCATAATGACAGCTTACGGGTCTCATTGCAAGCGAACGGAACCAGCTTTTATGAATTCATGGTAGGCCTGCCTGTTTTGCATTTGCTTTTTTGCGAAACAATTTTGAAAGCAAATGCCTTACATGCCTTTTGCTATCCAGTGTTGTTGCGATTTCCAACAGCCTATTCTCCTTCATCGCCGGTTTTGCTGTTTTTGCTACTCTTGGCCACCTTGCACTGGAAGAAAACAAAGCGAGCATATCCGAACTCGAGGTAAGTCGTACCAACACTCGCTCTTTTCAGTGTGTTTATCGCAAGCACGGAGCAATCCTCATTCTTTATGTGTTTTCTTACGCCGACAAAGTACTCGTCATTGGGTTTGGCATTCGGATCGTGGCCTGTTGTGCTCGGGACTTTACCTGGAGGAGAGCATTGGGTTCGGCTATTCTTTTTCATGGTAGGTAATTGTGAATAATCGAATGATTCCGCATCATTCCATTGAGAGTCAATTAACGGTATCTTTTTTCGTCAATGGTCGAATTAGCTCTTCCTGCTCGGGATTGACAGCGCCTTTTCTTTCAACGAGGGGTTCCTCATCGCGGTGATATAGAATCCGTAGCCTCTGCAATGGTAGTGAAGGTAAGAGGCAAAGCCGAAGTGCCTTGCCAATGATAATCTGAGCAGTTAGAGCAATGACGATTTGGAGGAGTTATGGTAATAAATGTAGTGTTAGTTGTTATCTTTGACTTGTAGCTCAAATTATGAGCAAAACTGATGGGCGTTCAGAATGAACGTGACAATAGCAGACAACTAAGAAAATATGTAGAGTAATATATAGCTTATCACGCAATCCACAGTGATAAGTAGAGAGAATATGTAGGTGATCAGTATGCAGATCACATAGGAGCCAGTATGCAGAAAGCCACTTAAAGAGCTAGGAAGATCTCTGAGTAGCAGATGGCAGATGCCATATACAACGTATGTACGTAGGACTATACGTAGCTTGGTGTCAGAACCAATGCTGGAAATGCAAGTTTGAATTTTGCCGGAAGTAACACTCCCTCCACTGGAATGAAATACGAACATAGGAGTTTCACTCCATACTCCCTCTCGAGGAAATGCAATCGGGTCACCAACCCATTAGCTTTCCTCGCAAATATTCAAAAGGTTGGCGTGGTAGACCTTTGGTGAAGAGGTCGCCGGGTGTTTCACGAGAGGCAATCTTGGTGAGTGTAATATTCCGAGGTCCAATCTGTTCGTGAAACCAGTGATATTTCACTGCATAGTGCTTGGATCTTGGGGTCATTCAATGTGGCTCCAACCGACCCAATGTCAAAGCACCAACGTTGTCCTCATGGATTTGGACATAAAACTTTGAAGAATCGTCCACTGGAAGCTTGAGTTTCCGACCAAGCTCAATCGTTTTGTCGATGATTGGGAAGAGATCTTTGCACAAAGTGCTGAGGGCGACATACTCAGCTTCCATTGTTGAGAGGGTAATCTCCGATTGAAGCTTGCTGACCCATAGGACCGGAAAATTTGCTACACAAATGACGTAGCCTGTTCTGCTACGAACACAGTGTGGGTCCTGGACATCCTCATGATTCCAAAGACCTGCAAAATCCGCGTCTGGAAAGCAATCGATGCCAATTTTGCCATCCGAAGTGAGGCTGGGTGAGAGGATCATTCCTTTCTTCTGAGTTCCTTTTAAATAGCGTCCAATACGTTTCAACGCCAACTCGTGCTTGTGAGTAGGGTTGAATGTGTATCGGGCACACTGGTGCACTGCAAACGCTATGTCTGGACGAGAGTGCCCACTGAGATAGAGCAGCATGCCTATCACACTCGCGTAGTTGAAGGCACCGCTAGCTGGAACACCACCAACATCCTTGCCCAAAGGAGCACATTCTGCTGGAGTAGAGACCGAAGTTGACATTGTACTACAAAGACCCAGGGCTGAAATGATACGCTGGGTGAGCCCGACTTCAGTGAAGCTAATACGTGTGCCATGGCGCTGGATATCAATACCCAGAAAACCTTCGGCTGAGCCTTCGCGTCGGAGTAGGATGCCAGCATTCCTGAGGCTAGTGACGAAATCATCAATCTGTTTGTCTTCTTGTGCCCAAACAAGAACATCGTCGACATAAATGATGGCCACCACTGAAGGACTGATGAACAAACAAGGGTCAAAATCGGATGATTTAGCTTCTTGGTCATGCATTTGAGAGCTGAGGAACTTAAAGAAGTTCCTAGGACTTTGTTTTAACCCATAAACCAAGACCCTCAGACGCAAACAGTAACGTGGATCACCGTTATGGAAACCGCGAGGTTGATGGACGAAAATACGCTCATCTGGGTCCAACTTTGCATGAAGAAACGCCGCAGTTATATCACATTGCGCCGTCTTGAGTTGCAGCATAGATGCAAAAATCATCACAGGCGTGTGGTCGACCATTGGACGACAGGGGACCACGTCTCGAAGTAATCGATACCCTCTTTCTGCTTATCACCCCGGACACAGAACCTGGCCTTGAATTTCTTGATGGTTCCGTCGGGATAACGCTTGCATTTAAAAGCCCAGATAGACGGAAGGACATTCATATCAGGGGTACGTAGGACATACTCCCAAGCGTTGAGCTCCTGATATAAGGTGTCAAGTTCTTCAAGACAGGCCTTGGTATATTCTGCCGCATACGGGCCACTCATGGCTTGTTCATATGACGGATTATCTTCGTTGATTGATTGAGCCTTGGCTGCAAACAGTTCAGGTTGCATAGACAGGAGGGCAGTACCATCTTCATCCCACGGATCAGGTTGAAGCAAATCCTTGAACGGACCAATGTTTCCAGCCATCAAATTACAACAAACGTCATCCCATGAGTGCTGTAGGAGTGACATTTCGGCCAGAGCATCCTTGCAAATGTTTGTGGGAAGGAATGCATCTTGACGATGAATATCATTGGCAACGGAAGCCGGAAGTTGATTGTGCAAGCACATCACCGATGAACAGAACACGGCTGCCTTTGTCACCCACTCGCTGAAGCTACGGCCTTTGGCCGGACCGCTCTTCCAATCTAAACCACGGTCATGCAATGGGTACTGTCGAGGAGGAGGGGTCATAGATGACTCTGAAGAAGCTGAACTTGGAGTGGAGGCAGGCATAGAAGGTGGAGGTGAACTAAAATCCAACGGAACAGACGATGAAGAATCTGAGACTGGAGGTGTCTCAGGTATGACATCTTCACAAGACTGTGCATCTGGCATAGATGCAGGCGACGAGGCTCCCTCTGGAGCTGCAAGTGGAGGTACGGTAGAACCAGACGCCGACGAGTGTGAAGGGGGTGCGAATGTACTTGGAGCACCAGTTGCACCATCGTCAGACAAAGTAGAGGGATCGACGTCAGCTCCCTCTGAGACCAGAGAATCAGAGGATGGAGCTCATGGCGAATGGGGCCGTCAAGCCCTCAAAGCATCACGAGCTAAGACTTCCTCGGGATCCAACCAATCGTCACCCAACGGAGGAAAACGAACTTGTTGGACCCCGTCTTCATCAAACTCACAATCAAGATAAAATTCTCGATTTCGATGAAACAACTCTGCCCACATACTGTCTTGCTTGACAAAGTCCTTGCTTGAAAAGACAGTTTCGAACTTATCATCAAAAATCACATGATATTGAGGTGATATCTTGTGTGTTTTGAGATTCAGAACGAGTGGAACGAGCGACGAATGCTCAGGCGAGAAACCAACGAACATTCCAAGCCTGGCCTTGGAATTCCACTTAGGCAGCTTCTTTCCATCTTGTAGCTTCGGTTCTAGTACATACACCGGGCAACCAAACACGTGCGCCCGCCGAAGTTCATCGTGACCAGAGCGAGCTGATGACCAGTATTCGTTGGGAGAGAAACCACACTCAAGGCTTGGAAGTCTGTTATACACCCATGTGGAGTATGCCAAAGCCATGGGCCAGAGACGGATGGAGGCATGTTGGGGCCACATCATGGAGAGATGTATCAAATTAGCCCGCGCCCACTCACTAACTGTCCTGATCCCACGCTTGGCAATTCCGTTTTGGTGGTGTGCTCCGACACCACTAAAGCTCAACTCCTGCTTCCGATCCTGACAGTGCGAACGGAACTCTTGGGAGGCAAAAACTCCATTGTCAGTATGGAATTTCCTAATAGAAAATCCATGTTCTCGGGCCTGTTCCTCCAATAGTACTTTGCCTTTGATTGTCTCATTTGCTCGAAGAGAGACTTGGCAGTGGGTGAAGATACGACCACTACCGTGGTCGACGTAGATGGCGCCGCCATTGTAGCCTTGGGCTTCACGACCAAACGAAGACCAGAGACGGCCAGGTGTAGAGCACACAAAATGATCACATGAGATGCAATCACCTGGTTTCATCCCATTATCACGACGAAGAGCACCAATATTTTTGACCACACGATGAGAAGTAGTTGAGTCAGGACCCCGACGGCATGCTTTGGCGGTGAGGCAAGCAGCGCAGCGAAGAGAGGACGTATCACACGTTGCCACCCGTTTGTGCTTGACTTGGATAATTGGACCAGTAAACAAAGATTCTTCATCTCCACTTGTCCCAAGCCACTTTCTGTCACTCATTAGCGATTGCACCCACTTCACCGAAGCATGAGATAAACGATGGTGCCATAAAAGGAACTCCTTTTGGCCAGCCGACAGATTTCGGTTGTTGGAACGAAGAACATTAAAACCATCGTTGAAAGACTCATGTGTAGCAGAGAATGCAAAAGGGGTATGAGAGAGAGCCTCATGGTT
Organism: Thalassiosira livingstoniorum; assembly: GCA_036939595.1. Lineage (NCBI taxonomy): Eukaryota > Bacillariophyta > Thalassiosirophyceae > Thalassiosirales > Thalassiosiraceae > Thalassiosira > Thalassiosira livingstoniorum. Next base: position 5,730 of record JALLOT010001752.1, on the reverse strand, counting down.
AGGTTGGCAAATGTGAAGATATGGAAGATTATTTGTAGTATGATGGGGGGCAACCAACTGGGTCTTCTGTGGAAGATTAAAAGTGTACGTAGTTACATCATGCACACCAGAACCACCGTAGACACGATACACCACCTGTGGACTGAGGAGACGGACACTAGCATTTGGGATATGATAGCCAGGCACCTCAAGGACTTGTGGTTGGCCCTCCGCATCCAAGACGGTCCATCGAACCATACCCTCGCCTGCAACGGAATTAGTCTTCGACAAATCCTTGATCTTGACAGAGCTAGGGCCGTAGGAAACGAAATCTTCCCGCGAAGGAGATACACACACTGACGCCCCAGTATCAACAATGAGGGGCGGATGTTTTGTTCTAAACTCATGATTGAATGCATGATAGAAACACCGACGAAGAGTAATGTTGTTCAATGATGGAGAAGAAGGGACGAGATTGACGCAAACTCGAGGATTGATCGGCATCCCAACACCTAACACATGGGCAATTGAGCTTGGATCAAAGTCACTAAGCCAATCGCTCACATTAATCGAAGGAGAAGCCACAGGCGGAGGTTCAGGTGGAGGTGGAGGTAATGGTGGAGTTGGCCGAGACTTGCGCTTAGCAACCGCCAATGACTGACGAAGAAAACGACGACGAGCACGCCACAGAGGCCGAAGAGGAGCATTCCAGAGTGAAGCCGGACCAAACAAATCTGTGCTAACACTGTCGCAGATGTCAAGAAAGTCTGACCACCAATCCATGACATCATAGGGAACCGTAGACCAATCCAATGGTATTACATCTGCAGGTAACGACGACTGAGCCGACAAGGCAACAGGTGGAGAGCCTGGGGAGCAGGCATTGATGTAACATGGATGTGGTCGCAGAGCAGAAGATGCAGCGGCACATGATGGTGATGACGGCTCAAGCTCTAGAGACTCGAGCTCAGAGAGCAAAGAGAGTGAGTCCATAGCTTCCATGAATTCACCAAATACCTCAAAAGAATGCATGACAGAATGGCCACCATTACACACACTGGAGACGACTGAACGACCAACACCAAAACTGACAGTAGAACTATATGAGACGTCAAGATTCATGGAATGGCGAAGAAATGATTGAAACCATGGTTGCATGAAGAATGAGCTGGAGGATAACATGGAGGTAGCAATTGGTGTAAACAACAAAGCTCCAAAGAATGAACTCGGTGGAGGAGATAATGCCACATCCATGCAACAACGAACCACCGGAAGAAGTAACATTGCACATATAAAAGACACTGGCACGTTGGAAGAGAAGGACACATATAAGCCCTTGTGACGAGATCGCCGACTGAAAGGCACAAACCAACGTCCCTGATAGGCATGGGGGACAATGGAAGGAAACTCCGGCCAGCGAGGTGGGTCATCCAACAGCTGCCAGATGAAAGAACGCCAAGATAAACGAAGGAGGCGGTGGAGGCGACGACACTTGAAATTAACGTATTCTAAACAAATGGAGGAGAATTGATGCAATGCCGTGAAACACGTAGCCCCACACCGGAGACAGAAAGAATGGAAGGTATAGGCGAAATCCACAAACACGGTGAGATAAGCGCCAATGATGAAGCAATAAAACGATGCTGAAGAATGAAGGAACATAGAGAACCATAATGCAAATGGATCAGGCCAAGGAGGCGGAGCCGGTCGATGAAGGAACCAAAAGAATGCCGAGAACCAAACGAGAATGGAATGACTGAGGGTACCCGTACAAGAGACCCAAAGAAGAGATGATGAAAGAAAGATGATGAAGGATAGAAATAATAATATGAATTGGATGTTTGAAAATGAACTGCGCTCGTGGGTACCAACGGGCCCACCGCTTACTCTTTTAGCAAGTTAAGGGCCCCTGCAATATCAGCAATAAAACCACTATAGGCTTCACCATCCTTGGAGTCAGTCGAGTTATCCGAGTCAGACAATGAGGCGTCCTCGGCGACGAGTAGTTGCTGAAAGTCGTCATCGATGATCATGTTTGCATACTTTTGAAACTTGGCTTTATACTTGGCAGTCTTGGAAGGATCGGTGTTGTTCTCAAGCTGCTGACGAAGCTTATCAACTTTTGAACAAAGGTTACAATCCGCCGCAAGATGACCGCGTTTGCCACAGCATCAACAGTATTGACGCTGGAGCCATTTTGCACGAGGCTCCCTCTGAAGCCTCCGACCATTGGTCTGTGGAGGCGAACAATTCGCTGCACCAATAAGTGCTTCTTGGTCTCCGTCAGTAGAATCCAGCGAAGGTTCTTCAGCCACGAAAGCACTTGACTCTTTGCCAACTCCATTCCACTTCTTGGCTGTGAGTAGTTCAAGGTATCTTGTCTCTAAATCATCAAGCACGTCCTCAACACGTTCAATGATTGAGAGATGGCCAACGGAATGACGATGGGCCTTCGAAGACTCAACTGCACTCCTTGAATGACAAAGTTGCACGAATTCGGGACAGGAGGCCTTGGCAAAACCGCTGAAAATAGCTTGGACGGAGTTAGAGGGCATGTCGCGTTCCCCAAGAGCCAACGAAACTGCACGAATTCGAGCTGATCCAACGGCCACATCTTCACCATCGACACGACGTATATCAAAGGGCGTGATATACGACTTCATCGCAAGGTGGACCTCATATGTGGTAACCACCATTTTAGAGACAGTAATCTTGAACAAGGTGCACGCCCCACGCTCGTAATCAGGCAACTTGTTGTAAATCTGCTGAACTTGGGTGTAGAGCGTGGATTCAGTCGACTTTTCGATAATCTCAACGCAATAATTATCGCTCTCGAGATCAAGATTGCTTGCATTCAACTTTAGAAAGCTCTGCCAACTCTGAACAGTCGACATATCAATGTCATTCCAATTCGTGAGCAAGTTGACATGTCCAGTCGAATGCATGAGACCACCAGGATTGAGATTATCAAACGTTTCAGGAATGAGAAATATTGACTGCATGTCATATTTGACGCAGCGCTTCCGAAAATCCTGAAGAGATTGCTGCCAAAGATGGATCTCTTCTGCCAAATCCTGGTCGTTCCCTTTGGAATTAAGGATCTTCTTGATATTCGGATTGCGAAGCTTGATGGGAAGCTTTTTGCAAATCAAGTTTCTGGTCTTGATTCGGTCAGCATTGGAGTGACCACGGTCGTCCTTGGCAATAACGACCGACAAAGCATTGATTCCAATAGGACTGCGTTGCGCTGGGCGAAGATGGAGACCAGTGGGACCCCGCAAATTAGCATCAGCCAATGGATTCAGCTTCTTCGGGACTGAGTAATAGTTGGTTCGTTGGTAACGAGGAGGTGGGCCTTGGTGACGCCCCCCGAAGAAACCAGCCCCTGGCTGAGCACCGAGATCACCATCAGAACGCCCCCCCCCGTAATTACTAGAAACTGTCGAATTATAATCGTCCGGATCATCATTGTCAACAAAACTGGGAATCGAATGGGACTGTTGGGAGCGTTGGTACGGTGGGAGCGAAGCATTCCCATGGGACGAGACGGGTGGATCCATTGAACGACGAGAAGGACGGGAAGGATGATTATTCTTGGACCCCGAAGGCTTGCCACCACCCTTCTTAGCTGATCGATTTTTCTTCGATCCTTGATTTGAAATCGTGCTCCCATTGCCTTGCTTACCACCACGAGAACTCGCACGAGAACCCAATGACTGATGTTGCTGTGATGAGGTTGTGCCTTGAGCATCGACATCAGACTCAGGACGACGACGTGACGAACCATCGCTGTCGCGAGGGGTTTGTTGCTGTGATGGCGACATGGGGAATTTGGAGACACGATTCAGACAACCGGACATCAATGATGGCGTCAATGACGCTCAAAAGGTGAGAGAAGGAATGAATGAAATGTCCTGACTTTACTAACAGGCACAACCAGGCTCCCGAGGATGAAAATAAGCTTGACGTGACTGACGGGCTGAGAAGGACAAGCTCCCGACTAGAGAGAAGGCTCGGCATGACTGACGGGCCGAAGGAGGGCCGAGCTCCCAACAACAACCAAAGACGAGACGACGAAGCTCCGAAACAGAGAAATAATAAGACACCCTACGCGTGAAGGGCGCTCATAACCTATAGAATCCGTAGCCTCTGCAATGGTAGTGAAGGTAAGAGGCAAAGCCGAAGTGCCTTGCCAATGATAATCTGAGCAGTTAGAGCAATGACGATTTGGAGGAGTTATGGTAATAAATGTAGTGTTAGTTGTTATCTTTGACTTGTAGCTCAAATTATGAGCAAAACTGATGGGCGTTCAGAATGAACGTGACAATAGCAGACAACTAAGAAAATATGTAGAGTAATATATAGCTTATCACGCAATCCACAGTGATAAGTAGAGAGAATATGTAGGTGATCAGTATGCAGATCACATAGGAGCCAGTATGCAGAAAGCCACTTAAAGAGCTAGGAAGATCTCTGAGTAGCAGATGGCAGATGCCATATACAACGTATGTACGTAGGACTATACGTAGCTTGGTGTCAGAACCAATGCTGGAAATGCAAGTTTGAATTTGCCGGAGGTAACACTCCCTCCACTGGAAAGAAATACGAACATAGGAGTTTCACTCCATACTTTGATCTATTTCAATCTATTTTGATCACATTCAGACTTAGATCCACTTTGATCCACTTGGATTCATCTTGATCAACCGTTTTCGATCCAAATTTTCATCGATCAAATGTGCTGGATTGAAGTGGATCACAAATGTTGGATCAGAGGAGGCCGACTGGGAGTGCAGCTCCTGCGAAGAGGCAATGTAAGTTGAATATTTTCTAAGTATTGCTAAATAATTCTCCAAAATATGGTGATTAGTGGAATTCCATGTAAAAGGGTGAAATGTCGCCAAATTAGGCTTGGCTACGTAAAAAATTATTATGTACTGTACAACTAATACAAGCTTCCTACCTGACACGTAAGAGCATCCTTGAACCATTTCGGTCAAAGTCTCGCCATGGCGCTGTTGGATTCGTCGCCGGGGCAGTGCTAGACAGAGCTGAAGTCACCCCTTTTGTCGGCTCGGACGCCGCTGCCGCCATTGCCATCCCTCATTTTTTTCAAAAGAGAGGCTCTCCACACAGAGTCAAAGAGAGCAATCGCCATTTCTTTTTTGTTTTTGAAAAAAGAGCAAAGATAACACAAATGGATAGCGAACCAAATGAGAAATTGATGGGGTCACTGCCCCCCATTGTCATAGACTAATCAGTTATTCTAGTTATTTTTTGTTATTATTAAGAAACTTGATTGGTCTCAGACTTGGCAGCTTTGCGTACGAGTCTTCAAAACCAACTCTGCAAACATCAAAAAAATAAGTGCATTAGTTCATAAGAGATGGGGGGATTACTAAAAAATTAGCTCCAAGTGCTAAACCTTTTTGTGCTTAATGAGTGATTCAATACCATTATTTGATGCATCTGCTCATAGTACAATACACAGTTTTTGCAAAATCCTTCACCGGTGTATGATGGACAAGTAATAACTTGTCGAGTTCAACTAATGATGATTAAATGCATCGAAAGCCACTTGGATTGTGTATGACATGGTATTCTATAATACTCCTCATAATGCAACTAAAATGCATCGAAAGCCACTTGGATTGTGTATGACATGGTATTCTATAATACTCCTCATAATGCAACTAAAATGCATCGAAAGCCACTTGGATTGTGTATGACATGGTATTCTATAATACTCCT
>JALLOT010001751.1:0-14222 GCA_036939595.1 Thalassiosira livingstoniorum | reverse complement strand
GAGTTTCTAAGTGGGTGCTTATACATAGTATGTTGATTTTGGTTTTAAGCCCTATTACTCTCAATGTACTTTGTAATAATTTCATAGAAAGCCCCAAGAGGTTATGGGTTGTCTATTTATAACCAATCTATTTGAGCCCTATTTTTCAGAGGGTTTAACAGGGCAATTGTATATATTTGGGTATGGGTCATAGGGCTTATAATTGAAACAATTTTCTGAGAAATGAAATTTCTCTAATAAAAAACTGATTCTGCATGATTTTCATAAAAAACTCAAAACTAGTGGAGTTAGATTATATTGCAATGAAAAGGATAAAAAATGTGGATACCTTGAATACACTATTCCACATATGCTGGCTCAATCAATCTACATACAGTATAGGAGGTGGTTTGACCTCAACAAACAATATGCTGTATTGCAAAAAATGTATATTAATATATATCCAAATGGTTAGGATAATATTGATTCCAATGTAAAAAATATGTCATTCAGATTTATCCAGCAGAATTGAAAAAGTCAACTTGGTGTTATATTCATTTATTTGACAAAATTGACTGTTCTTGCTTTTTGTGCAAATACCTGGAAACATAATGATTTACTACTGGATAGATTGTTTGGTTTTTCAAAGATTAGATTTAGTATATATTGTACAATATCAATGTATTTGTGTTGAATTATCTAGCTTGGTTGTGTAGAGAAGCAGTACACTTGTTACATTTATAACTCTGTTGTATCCGCAAATATTTATTTACTATATTTCAATTCACAATTTTTGAATGATATCCTTGTGAAAAAGGGTATCATATTTTTGTAGCTTCTTTTTTATGTCCCAAACCTTTAAATGCTTTTATGCCAATCAGTTAGCAATTAGACCAAATTGTCCCTGTACCTGACACTACAAGCTAGGGATCAGGATTCAATATGACACTGTCACCCAGAAACAAGGTTTGGAGAAAGTTCCTACAATGGTTTTGGGTTGCAATCACTTCTTTGGGGTCACATTGTGGTCTGTGACACTTTTATGAGACTTTTGCTTTAAATGACCACTAGAAAGAGCAGACTTTTTTGAAATGGCTACACCATAGTAGTCTTACTGCTCCCTTTTTTCAAAAATAAGCTAAAAAAGTCAGTGATTTCTTTGTGTTACGGCTTACAGATATTTCTTCTTTCAAAATATTGACGTTTTTCTAAAACCGTAACACTTTTGAAGGAAAAGAGACCAACTTATTTTTCAATTCTTGCGAAAATGTTACGCTTTCCGTAACAAAAAGTGTAACAATTCTACGGTAGGAATCAATAATTCCGTACCCTAATTTTTGAGATCTTTATTTTTTCATCTACAGCCTTCTTTGGCCATTTTTTTCTTTGATATGCCATGTTGTATGTTGTATTTACTTATTTATGAGGGAAGAGATAAATAGTAGGTGGCAGGTGCATAGTACTATTCAACTTGAATCTTATTACCATTACCACCTTTGTCAATATGAACTGCAGAATAAACATCATGAACATGAACAATTATTCTATACCTTATTGCTTCATGCCTCTCCTAGTCATTTGGGAAATCTCTAATTCTCTGACATGATATATTTACCCAAGAATGTCCAAATTACAATCCAAATCCAAAGGTTTACACAAAAATAACCCTAATTTCAGCTATTTGACATTACTGTATAGACCCAATAGCAAATTGCTCACAACATTTCTCTGGAAACATTAATTAAAGTTTCAAGAGATATTCCCTGTAGTGTGTGTTCTGTTCAACATAATAAATCAAAGAAACTCCAATGGCTACCAAGTACTGCAGTACAATACTCCCACATCAACAGTGGAATCTGGTGATGCACACAATATCCATGAGGAGTTATTGCTGTCAAAATTGTCTTGAAATTACCACATATGGTAACTATTTTTTCATCCAAAAATGAGAAAAGAATAAGTACACAATTATGGTGATCTTATTTTAATATATCATTTCTTGGAAAGCTGTTGAAAACATTCTCAAACTTCAATCTGGCCCAAGATGGCTGGAGTTGAGTGTGGATGTGGCATTATCCAAAAGTCTTTGCTTTAAAATGATTTTCTAAAAGGACTACCAATAGGACAATAATTTTCAATTCCAAAAATACCTGAACAAAGCTGACAGTGGCTCTCACTGTGATAATGTTTTAACTGTATTAATCCAAGGAAGTATGGAGTGTAAAAAGAGTTAAGGAAATTGATCATGTGCATAATGAAAACAAATAATCTTCTTTTTATTTAATCATTTTTTTGCTAAATTAACAATATATTTTAGTTTAATGCATATAAGTTGAGAAATACTTTTTGCTCAGTTAAATGGTTGTATCAAGATCTACCACCAGATTAAGAAAGTGATATCATCCTGAGGTCCTTTGAATGAATTGAGAGGTTTAACAGAAGAAGTCTCATCAAAAACTATGGTAATAAAAACAAACTCTTGTGTTAACTTAAAATAGTTGTATATCACTTTATATACAAAGAAATATCAAAAATTAATTATCATGCATGTATTAGTGCTGACACTGAAGCTATGCACTGTTTTTCCAGGTTTATGTTTTGTTATTAGAGATATAAGCACTGCTCAGTCATGAAAGAACTAAAATCTTGTAAGATGATTAGTAAGGCAGTACTTTTATTGATTGTGATCTTTTAAGCTTTTTCATATCATGATTTTCTTGATATCCATTAAAATTTACATACAAACTCTACACTCACACTAAATACATGCAACAATTGACCCCTGCAGTCTGAGCAGCCCTGCCATCATAAATGACTCTTTTAGGTTGTGTGCTCTTGCTGAGTATTCCATCAGGCACACCTGAAAAATAAAACATCAATGTTGCCATTTGCAATATTTCATCTTATTATGATGTTTCTTTTGTTTCCAGGTTTTGCATAATTTACAGACAATTCATAATCAGCAGTGGAAATATGTCTATTTAAGAAAGAAAAAGCTTCAAATCAAACAGAAACATTGCCCTCTCTCCAAACTTTTTTGGCACTGTACCATGGGGGTTCCATTCTTTTCCATTGACAGTAATTTTTTATTGACAATTTTGAGCTCCCTATCAATTCCAAATTTCTAACTTTTAGAGACAATATTGAGTTTGAAGGTGCAGCTAGTGAATTGGTTCAGGCAAATAATGGGGTGGGATGTTGACCTAGGTCATTTTGTTGGCTTGCACCTTCATCATTCTTTTCACTCTTTTTTCTTTTTGCCACTGCTGCTACTACTTCTCTGCTGTTGGTGGTAATTGTAAATAAGGTTCCTGATATTATGAATGATAGGAGGACGTATTGGAGGTAACCATGTGAAAGTGAGCAGAGTTGATTTGTGTAGGCAATGGAATTGGTTCTTTGGTCACCATGATGAGGGTGAAGACAAAAAGAAATGGATGGTCAGAAGCAGATATACCACAAGATCCAATATCAAAAAAGATATACTAATAATTATTTATTTTTTATTTTTTCAAAGAATAAGTATTGAAAAAAGTTTTGGCACAATGAGGAATTTTCTTATTCTATTCAGAAAGTGGATAACCACAATGCAAAATGTGCCATGTGTGACTTTTTGTCACACAGCTTTTGTAAAGTCATAACACTTCCCTTGTTTGTGTATGTAGTGTGATGAACTATAGAGAAGATGGATAACTGAAATCTTTGATATCTTCCAAGGCAATGTCCATGAATGCATTGCCTTTTGTGAAAAACTTTTCTAAAAAATAAGGTTAACCACCCCAGAGTTTACCCAGATATGTAGCCATTCAGTTGACAGCTTTTCTGAAAAATATTTAAATCATATTGCCATTGTGGATTCACAATCAATGTGATCCTTTTGGAAATAGAATTTAAAAAAGTAGTTAATAAGATGTCACTACTTGAGGTTAGGTCTTCAGTTGCATGTGAGCATGTGGAAAAATAGAAGACCAAATATGTGTGCTCAAAGAAGGATCTGTGGGACTAGTAGTACTGGATCTACCATTTATTATCTTGAACCAGTACATAGTGATTCATTTAATCTACTCAAGTGTACTATTACTGAACGACTTCCCAAACAAAAAAGAAATTTCCAGCATATTGTCTGCACATGAAATTGATGAATTGGCCATTTCAACATTTAAGGTTTGTTCTTTTTGAAATTTGCACAATCTTTTTCCATTTGTGATTTTTTTTTCATATTTTTTGTAAAATGAAGTGAAGTGTCAGTGACTTGTTTCCTACTAAGTACCCATCAGCAATATAATGATATTAATTTTTTTCATAAAATGAAGCATGATAAAATACTGTTGTAATGGCTATGGTAATGGTAAGTCATGTAAAAGTCCATATTATGTACCTCTTACCTTACATGCAGCATATGTTCACATCTAAGTAGCATAACTACCCCATACATGCTAAGTACTACAACTAGCAATGCCTACCATACCTTATCCTTGCTTACCCAGTAAGTGCTCACAATGACAACATGGAATGGTGAAAATGTTGCTGACACTTTGCACAGCAGAGAAAAAAGCTGTGAAACAGCAATGGTAAACCCCCTTAGCTGCTCCAAACTAAAACTATAATGCTATATTGCCATATCCAACAAACTATGTATTTGGTTTGGGTTGGAAAAACCCAATTTGCATTTTGTTGGATACCATGGCATGTCAATGGCACCATAAGAAACCACTGAGTAAGAGCTTAATACTAGGCTGCATCAAACTGACTATCATTCTTTAAAACCAGATACCCTAGATTATTATTTTTTCAACTGTAACATAAAGCAATTTTATTTTTTCCACTATCAAAGTTTTTATTTCTGCAATGGCTTTCACCATGGTGAGACAGTTCATTATCATTCTTACCTCATCTTGCATTGATCTTGGAAGCAGGAGCTGAAGCATGGGTCTAAGCAAAGAGGTAAGTACCTATCTAGGTAGGTTTTTTACATAAAAAAGTAAGAAGTGTACTATCCTGCTATGTATAAAGAGTAGGCACAAGTTTTACTACAATACACAATGTAAAGTCCTCTTCAGAGAGTACATGGTGATGCACAAAGACAGCAATGAAAGAAATGATGTGAAATTAAGGGTGTGTAGTGTGATTGCTCTTGGACCACCAAGAAATAACAAAGAACACAATGTACCTCTCCCCAACACCCCCTCAGAGTTTCCAGGCATAAAATTGGAAGCCAACAAAGACCTCAGTATGGCCAAAGCTACTCAAAGAGCACATGACAATGCCAACCTTGCCAATCTGCTGGGCCAATTTAATCTTATACCCAACATTGTAGATGAAGATAATGTAATCAATCTCCCAAATCTACCCCCTGTCCAAAATCACATTCATATTGTGGAGAATAACAGGAGTGTAAAAATGCATAAGACAAACAACAACCTCAACAAAAACCACAACCTAAGCCTCAACCAGATGATACAGACAATCAACCACGACCACAAGCTCCATATTGCCTGAAGATTTTGGTTGAAGCCATTGATGAACACAATTATCACAATAATGACTAAACACATGGGGTCCAATGCTCCAAAGACTGAGACTGCTCAGATTAAAAAACAGATGATGAGTTTGTCACACCTCCACCCTCAAGTCCCCTAACTAGGTGATTACCTTTTACAATTACAAATTAGATATGAAGAAAAAGCATTTTCCTTCCCAATGATCAAGTGTATTTCAATTCTACCACATTATCACCCAAATATTGTCCATGAGAAGCTAAGCCCAAAGATACATTCAAACAACTATTTTCTCCTTGCCATCAGAATAAAGAAGCCTGATGAATATAATTGGGGTAAATTTGAAAAAGCTCTCAGCTACCTTTGCATATGAAACCCAAATTGTACTTTATCATTTAAACACCATTCCATGGTGGGCTGGCATTGCCTATTGTGCATATACTGATTGCCAAAGCCATGTGGGTTCCATGGTGAGTATTGGTAATGGTGCAATTGTTAGCAAGTCCACAAAATAAAAACTGAATGTTGAAAGTTCAACCAAGGGAGAATTGGCCAGTGTGCAGTTCATGAACTAGCAAACATTCTATGGAGCAAGTACTTCATTGAAGCACAAGGCTACCTAATCAAGCAAAACACACTGTATCAAGAAAACAAGTCAGCAATACTGCTGGAAATGAATGATTGGCTGTCTATATCCAAGAGAACTCAACAAATAAAAGACAGAGAATTTTCATCAAAGACAAGTTGCCAGCATCAACACAGCAACCAAGCACTATCCTACAGATAAAATGGGCATTGACATGCTCAGCAATCTCAAGTAAGGTTTGGCATTAAAGGAGTTTTGTCATCACCTGATGAACGTGCCTTAGATTATGACAACACCACTGAAGAGGCGGGGGCACCCTTTGAACTGAAAAAGCATGCCATGATTTTTTTGAGGATTAACATAGAGCTGAGCAGCTGCATACATTGGTGAGTGCAAGACCTGGAAAAGCCAGTTCTGCCAGTCACTCACCAAATGAGTGTGTTGGGGGATATCACTAGTTGCCAAAATCAGCTAGCTCACAATAAGTGATGGAGGAGGAGACAGTCTAGTTGAGTAGGGTATGCAGTATTGTACTTAGATAAGTAGACCTGAGCACATAAAGAGCTCACTTTCAAAGCAATGCCTTGGTTAATCCATGATCTAAACCTTGCTAGACAACGAAGCCTGTATTGCTTTTTTGTTAGTTTCAACAAATAATACTTAGATCCTAGAGCTTGATAATATAATGGTCAAAAGACTCTGCAACTGGCAAGTGAAAACAATCTACAATGTGTAGTAGGTAGCATAGTAGTCTAATATTTATCTTGTTACATTCTCTAAACCAAACCAAACCAAAATCCATCTAATATAATTTTGTAAACTCGTATCCAATAAAAATCTATGAGATTGCAAGAGAGGAGAAAGAAGCTTCGTCATCTCTACTCCTCGGCGAAAACGATCCCACGTTATCTTCCAATAGAGGGACATCAGCATGATTGCCCATACTACTATCCGACCTTGGACCCCATCTTGTTCGACATTTGATCAAAATGTATCCAACTGCAATGGATCCTGCAACAAAAACGTATACATACCAGTTGCTTACTAGAAAGAGTGCAATGATACCAATCGTTGGTGGAGTGACGAGTAATACTGCCGCCCAATTTGGGATTGGAATACGATACGGTCGTTCCACTATAAAGATTCACAAGAAAAAATCAGATGTGAGTGAAACGCAATTGCACGTGAATGAAATGTCGACTGCTCGCCATTGCTTCATTGCACAATATCTTCATTGCTTCAATTACTCACTTTCACTGTTGTACAAACGTAATTTCACAAATGCTGCATACTCCATCAAAAGCGCCACTGCATAATTCGCATTCAACAACTCCAAAAGCTGCCCAAACTCCGCCCACCCAAACATGATAATGACCACAGTCCCCACAATGATCCCACCCGTGGGTGTCCCATATCGACTCCTATGCTTCAGACACTCTGGCAAATATCCCCTCTGTGCCATCCCCATGAGCATGAATGCATCCGACGACATTTCCGCCTCAAACATTCCCAAATTACTAATTCCTGATGCGAGTACGGTCCATGCCCCGAGCCATGGTCCGCCAATATCCATGGCTACTGCTCCTAAATGCCCATCTTCCCACTCGGATTGATGATAGTCCGTTGCACCAATGGCAACCATGAGTGGGAATATGTAACACACTATAGTCATGGCCAATCCGACAAATATCCCGCGTGGGTAGGCAGTTCGAATGCAGGGAGTTTCGGCGGCGAAAGATGCAGCGGAGTCAAAGCTGTTGAGGTTCCAAAACATGTTGTTGAGGAAGGGGCGCCAAAGGATTCCTCCGAGAGTGACTGCGGGGAGTGGTCCGGGGGATGTTTCAAATGCATCGTCGAACAGACCGTCACTGCTACTGGCATCGCTTCCATCATAAGTATTTTGATTGGTTTCTGGCATTTGAAGCCATCGGGAGGGCTTGATTTTGGAAGCTCCCATGATGACCATTAGAATGAAAGGACTCATTGCAATTATGCACACCAACAAGCTGGCATTGCCCACAATATCAAGTCCTCTGTAATTTAATAGGGCCAGTGCTAATGTAATTGCAGCAACGTAGGCAAAACGAACCCAGCCCGTCAGGAACGGTTCTTCTTCTCCAAGTTCCCCACTGCCATCGTCCCATCCTAGGACGCTCCCCAAATATTCCAAAAATAAAATAGGATAAATGGCATTGTCCGTAGCACCACTAATCCAACTCAAATATCCACACATGATGCCCAGTTCTTCTCCAAACCGTCCATCGCCAAAAGCCTCTTCCACCCAAACCACACCTCCGCCGGCATGTCGAAACGCACTCCCCAACTCAGCCGTCACCAAAGCTTCCGGAATGCTCCAAATTAGAGGAAAGATTAAAAATCCCAAAATAGAATAGAAATTTCCACTGGCACGAATGGTTGGTTCAATGCCAAACGGTCCCCCTTTTGCAAAATCATGGTAAAATAAAGATAGGATTGAGCAGATGAAACAGATGAGTATTTTCTCACGAAGAAACTGCATTCGCAGTGATGATAATTTTTTAGACCAAATAAAACTGATTAGCTTGGAATAGTGTACTTACCGGAGACTGTGTAAAAGACGAGAATAGCGAGGGACCATGTTTTGAGAGGAGGAGTTGACTGGGGATGATGCGGTGTGTTGGGAGCATGTGTGCGAGGAGTAGGAGATGCTTGGGCCATCGGTCGAGAGTGATGTGTATGAGGTGTTTGGGCCGAATACGGTGCGTGATGGACGTGGATGGAATGGTTGATGCCATTATCAGCAACGCCAATGACATCATTGCCGTCGTCACTGGCTTCAACGGGAGCTATCTCCTCCAATGATTGGGACTGCGGGGATGAAGGTGATGGATCGAGGAGGGGCGTGTCATGTGTGCTGTCCATCGTGCCGTAGTAGGGGCAGGGCCGTCCGGTGCTTTTGGTGGTATTGATGATTCGTGGGTGGTTGTCATTTGGCGGAGGGCAAGGCTGGACGTCATGGTTCATGACACTTAAAGGTATGTAGGTAGAAGTATGTACCTAGTATGTAAGTAGAATGTAGGTAAGTAGATAGTATGGTAAAGTTGGGTAAAGTAGGGTATTAGGTGGCTATTATTCTGCTCAAACTGATACGTTTAAACCAATACGCTACGCGTGGCGTATTGTTTTTTTCGGTCCAAACGTATCACCTCTTCTATTCAAGAATATTTAGAAATCAAAAGTAATACGCTACGCGGAACATTAGCCAAATGACAAAAATAATTAGTCAAAGATTCTTCCATCCAAAACCAGTATGTAATACATGTGTGCACATAATGTAAAAAAAAGAAGAAATATACCTACGTAGCAAGTACTAAATCCTTTTTGTTAAGGTAATAATCGAGGTCAAATACAGCAGACTTATTGGTTCAAACATATTGGTTTTTCTCAACCTAGCTCTCAGAAAAGACTGGGCTGACAAAAACTGATACGTCAAACCAATATGCCACATGGAAGTGCGTATTGGTTGAAAGAAGACTATCTTTTCAGAATAGTATCCACCTTAGTGAAAAATGTGCTTGAACATGTCCTTCATCATCTTGTTGTTTGTTGCCTCTTGCATCAACTGCTATAAAAATTAACAATAAAATTTTTGTTTTAAATGACTAGCTATTTTTCACCCAAAACACCATACACATGTTACACTTATACCTACTTACTTACTTTATTAAAAATATCTAAAAATGCACCAAATCTACTAGATGGTACTTGATTTTTAGCTGAATTATATAGTTTTTGTTTTTGTGCTGAATAGTTTTTATCAATTAAATTGAAGTCTTTTTTAAGTTTCTGAAATAAGGTAATTTTGAAGATTATCTGAGAGTGGTTGCTTACACACAAAAAATGGATACAAACGCTTATATCTGAAGGAGACAGAGAAAAAAATAGACAGGAATACCAAAATAATAACAGATTAGGATATCAGAATACAATTTATGATTGGTATCTAAAAACAATGTGACAGGGTGCTACAATAAAAAGTCTCTGATTTTAATCAACACTCCAATATCTGCATATCTTTTGTACAAATTAGAGCAAAATATACACACAACAAAAAGTTTGATTTTTTGTTTATCATTGATGCTTACAAATAGCTATCTCTAGGTAAGTTTAATGGCAAAAAGACTGCAACATTTTCTTATACACATTTTTTGCTGAACTACCCAATACAAGACATTAGCAATGTGTTTGATTTTGATATTATTGTGTTTCTGATTGGAATTAGTCATTTCTGATATTGTTATTGTCAGAATTCAACTTCAAAGGAAGTTTTCTTTATTGAAATTTTCATATAATTCAACACAATGATAAATGGTATCATTATGCATCATTGGACTAAGATTTATGAAAAAAGAAAAATACTTTCTGAAAAATTGAAACTTTAATTATGCATATTTTGCATGGTCTTGCATGATTTAATTCCAACATTGGCCTACACACTTGTGCCTCAAATTTCTCTCTTATTTATTTTTAAAAATCTATGGCAACTGAACATTATTTTCTTCTGAGCTTGCTTAAGAATAATAACAGATTTCATGTACAAGATAACAACCCTTTTCCTATATTAGGTCTACGACACAATCCAATTCAATGGTTGCAAAAATAATCTGCAAGGACCTAACTCTTTGTTGGATGAGCTTTCAAGAAAAGAATGGTAGAAATAGGTCAAACCTATTGCTACTATCAATTAAAGTTTGTGTCAGATGTCAGTTTGGGGTTTTTAAAAGAAATCCTTATAAACAGGGTCAGTCAACTGTGACAAAATAATATACAGTATGTAATTGAAAGTGAAATAGTAATATCTACTTTCTTATGAAAATTTAATTGATTGTTAGGTGGAAAATTATTGTTGAATTTTCATTAACAAACCTAAAATCTACAAAAAAATAAAGTTTAGGTACCAGGTACAATAGCAGTAATTTTTCAAGTTATTAGGATTTCCACAAGACCCCTGACATCAGCCCAGCCAAAAAATCTTACCCAGGTTAAAACTATGTTAAAAATGGTGGTTATTATGCACATAAAATACATAAAAACATACCAAAGGTTCTAATATAATAAAATTGGGGTATGCCTGTGATAATATGTTGACAAAAATCTTTTCCAAAAATTGGTGATTTGAGAACTTTTCCTTTGTGAGTTACTGTGCTAGTGGCTACCACAAACTCTCACTTGTGTTAGAGGGGCAAACTTTGTGGTGGTGATAGAAAAATACTAGCTTTTACTACATAAGTGACCAAATACATATACTCTTACACATGTTAAAATCAAAATGAAAATGATGGTGGTAGTTATTACCATCACTTAATGTACCAATTCTATATACAATGTTGGGGGTCCTATTGCCATGTACTCTTCCATTTTGCAAATAAGACTGCATTAACACATTGACAGTATGAGGTATAAGTCATGCAATTTGTTAGTGATTTCACGTACTATTGTATGAGGTAGGCAGTATTCATCTAGTGTTTTGAACAGTATATGGCATGGATTTGTCTTACACTCAGGTATCATAAAATAAAAAATAAGACCACCTATGTAATAGATACATTATCAGTAACATTTAAGTTATGTGACTACATGCAAAAAATAGAGAATCAATTTAGGTTTGTACCTTTAATAATTAATAGTAAACCCAGCAGCAGAATGTAGTTTTTCTGAGTCTTATTTTTAAATTATACCTAAAAATATGTGTACTGTTGAAGAGAGTAATGCAAAATACAACATAATATGTTTGTATTGTTTTTTCTTAGTTTTCATTATCATCTTTACCATAGCACCAGGCCAATTGAATGAGACATGCCAGTAGCTCATTCAATCCCCCATGGAGGCAATGCAGTTAGCCTGTGACCACAATGACAATCAAATGATCTGTGTCAGCAACTCATCTCTAATACCCTTGCACAATCTGGGCTACATTGTTGTATTGCAATAACAATCAAATGGTCCATGCAATCCAACACATCTGATTGTCATGGCCATTACTATGTAGTACTCTATCATAAACTTATTCATGGTAGAAAATAATTCTTTGTTATTTTCTGATTGGTGTTAATTCTATCATTGTTACTTCTTCTCTTTTTTGCATATTGTTACTTCATTTAAGCTCTGAATAACCATCAAATGCAAGCCATTCATCAGGCTCAGCTTCCCACCCCTCCTTCACATCTGGATCCTCCTGCCCCTCCTGCCCCTACTTATGACTCTCAATTTTCATGAGGCTATGGCTGCCTCCACTTGCCCTGCTTCTCCAGCAGTTTTTCCTCAGGGATACTGTATGTCTTGTGACATGGGACTGAAAATGTCTAGGTCAGACAATCTTGCTTGGACATCATTCTTTGGAAGGTTATTCACACTTCATCCAACCAATCCTGTATGGGCAGGTCTGAACAACAGGTAGGTAGTTAGTATAGTACTTATGGTACCATACTTACCTACCTTTACCATACCCTTTTGAAATGATTGATGATCTCTTTTCTAGGTAAGTGGAGGATACTACCTGGTAGTAGTACCATACCATACCATACCACTTCTCTTTTTCTTCTTGGTTGTTTTCTTGTTGCTTGTGCAGGATGTGCTATGTTTGGTTTTCCACTGTCCATGGCCCTGTCACACTCTTGTAGTGGTTGGGAATTTGCCAATCCCTCCCATCTACAGTCAGACTGAGGATCAAACTCTGTTGATTGCTGTGTTGTTGACTTGTCAGCCAACATTGATGACAGTGCTAAGTGGTGGCCTTACGCACCAGCTCATGCTGTTATTGTTTTGGTCTTTGACACAAGAGGGGAGCAAGACAACACCTCAGTTGCAGTCGTCCCACATGGTGTGATGCACCCTCCTTCCCTACATTCACCTTGGCATGGAAATGCTTCTATGGGGATGATAGTTTTAATTCATTACAGAATCACTTTCTTAGCTTAATTACTTTACGGTTTAATGGCAGAGTATCTAACCACGGTTTTCCCATGGTTCATTGCTGCCATCAACAATGCTACTCATCATGGAGCTATCAGCAATGACATTGTCATCCTCTACCCAATACTTCTTGATATTATCCTCATCTTAGCTGGATGATCCACCACACAGCTCTTTGCCATCATTGCATTGGTCTGATAAACTGATAAAAGGCACTGTTACTAGCTAAGTTACAGGCACTTCATTCTGACTGACAAATAAAATTGTGAGACTTTTAACTCTTACTCTAAGGTACCTAGTAAGTACCATAAGTACAAGTAGATGGGCTAATCCTGTATTTGATGGTTGACACAGCAGCATAAAACAATTACTTCTCTATGTTCTTATTTTTTGGACTTTTCTAGGTTGCTCTTGAAAAAGAAATCTAAAATCGCTCATTTTCAGCAAAATTTTAAAGTTTTTCTTGTGTGATTTTATCTAGCTCTTGCCAAATTCTAGAATGTACGTGAAATTGTTATAGTCTATGTGGCTCTATGGAGCATGCCACCGCCAAATGTGTTTGAAAAATTACCACGGTACTGACTTTTTGGACAAGGCTATTTCCTCTTTCTTTATCTATCTACTATTTTTTTGGGTGAACAGTGCGTTGTTTCATGTTATTTAGCCCAATCTTGGGTAGATTGGATATCCTACCTATCTGTACAACCTACATAACCTTCGGGTATGTCACCCACCATTGCCAAATATATTGCTAAATCACACCAAACGAGTATTATTTAAACATCCCAACCTCGGGTACCAGTATTTTTAATTATTTGGGCACCTATTTGCAACCCCATCATAAATACTAATTCCTTTGTCAATTTTACATAAAAAAAATTTCTTTTTTTGTCGCCGAAGGTATCTGAGTAAAGTACTCATTAAGTAGGAAGTGTTTTTTGGGACCCGCGGGTCTGGGACCCACTTTAGTGGGTCTTTGACCCATTTTTTTAAAACTGAGTCCAAAAGTGGGTCTGGGCAAATTTTCAAAAAAATATATATATATACAGGTGGGTCTGTGACTTATTTATACACCATACTATATTTCTACCTGTAGTATATTCAAATTAAGAAAATTAAAAAAATAATTCAAGAAACAATTAAAGTGAAAAATAACACATAATACTATACCTATTTACTTATATATGTATGGTACGAGGTACAATAAG
>JALLOT010001750.1:0-14233 GCA_036939595.1 Thalassiosira livingstoniorum | reverse complement strand
GAAATTCGCGCGAAATTCCACGAAATCCACGAAATTCTTTATTCTAAAATTTAGAGCGATTTTTCATTAAATAGCTGTAAGAATTTTTAATTATCGCTGAAAAATGAATGAATATCGCCGATTTTTTTTTTTCTGGCTTCACGCTAAAACCCAATGGTCACGTTTTTCATGTTAAAAAAGAACTAAATTTACGTGACTCTGGGATGTTCCAGATTAATCCTGATTAATCTCCAATTTTTTTCTGACACAAAGGGACACACATGGACACAGAATTGTTGTACTTGTATCTTAGTATCTATTTAGGAATTAGTAGGATTAATTTTCGAAGTAGCCCCCGCCCACCACCAACCAGGCGAAACCCCAACCAAGCGAGATCAATGATCAAGCAAGCAAGCAGACAGCAAGCAGCAATCATCAGCAAGAATCAGCAAGAGTCAGTCCCCGCCCCTTGACCCTTGACCTTCCCTTCCCGTGCGTTCCTCGACACTGCATTGCACTTCTTGCTTTTTATTTGATTGAATCATGGAGCAAAGAAAATGAATTGAATTTAGAATAATTTATGCACCACGGCGAAAGCGAGCTCCAACCTGCTCCAACAGCGACAAAAAATGACTTTCACCACCACTGAACTCTGAGTGTGGTCCATCTATTTTTACTTAGGTCCATCTCCATTTTTCATTTTCTCACACCCTTCTGCTTTCTTGAACACTTGGAATTACGAATTACACATCTTGAATTGCACATTGGCAGACATTGGCTTGGACAATTGAATCTCGTTCTGACCACCTCACACCAGTTAGCACCAGTTGATCCTGCCTCACACCCTCTCACACCTCCCAAAGCCTCCCAAAGCCTCATGCATTCATGGCCACAATCCTTCCATCTTTGTCTTGTTTGTGTTGTGTTGGGGGTGTGTGGTGAATATTTGAGAACTAAGTAGTTGTCATTCTTCCTCATCGGTCCTCATCATGAGACTGTTCCCCACATTCAACCGATCGTCATCCTACGATCGAGCCGAGAGGGTGGGCAGAGAGAGTGGAGATGGCGAAGATGGTGAAGTTGGTGAAGTCGGCGAATTCAGCGATATGAACATTATCACCACTGATTCCTATCCTTTGGGTGGATCATATGACTCGTTGATGGACCATCCTTTGGACAGAGACGCGGATGGTGAAGGGGGCGACGACGATGCTGACTATGCGGGTGGTGAAGGGGGTGGTGAAGGCAATCGCAAGCGAGACGGCGACATCGGCAACAACAGTGGCAACAATGGCAGGCGAAGTCGGCAACACCGACAGTACCGAAAGTACCGACAGTGCAGCGGCGACTTGGACGAGTTGAACAACGGGCTCGATCCCCCCTCCACTCCCACTTCGTTCTCGCCATTGTCACACCAATTGCATTCGCAGCCGTACAAATTGTCGCACCATCCACGCCATTCTCATTCTCCACCTCGCGCACCATCGCCACCGGCAACAAAGACGTCAAACACGTCCAAGACTTACCCCCGATCGTTGACCTATTCTACATCTTCGTTCTCGGAAGAACCGTCGAGTCCCTATGCGAGTCCCTATGTCAGTCCGTATGCCAGTCCGTATTCTACGTTTTCCAAACCTGCCTATGAAGGGGACCTGCCCAGCCCTCCCAGCCATCTGTCTAGTCCAACCAGTCCTAGTCTTCCTAGTTCGTCTAGCCTGTCTCGTCCGTCTACTCCGTCTGTTCCAATCAGTCCGTCTATATCTACAGTCCCCACGACAAATAATGCATCCAATCCACCCATGGAAATCAATTCATTGCAACACCCAAACATTCCAATAATTCCAATAGTTCAAATATCATCCACCGAAAGTGACCTTCCTTCTACCTCTGTGACTACTACTACTATTGCTGCTACTTCTACTGCTACTGCTCCTGCTGCTGCTCCTGCTGCTGCTGCTCCTAATACCTGTGCTGCTTATAAAAAGGAGAATGCCAACCATGCACACAATGGTTCAAGCAAGGCCAACAATTCCAACAATTCCAGCACCATGAGCACCCACAGCACACGAAGCAAGGCTCTTCAATGGAAGAACAGCAAAACCATCAAAAATAACAATCAGAGCATCGGCAATATCGACATCAATCACAACAGCAACAACAGCAACAACAGCAACAGTAAAAATAATGGGAACAGCAACAGCAAACATAATGGCAAAAATAATGGCAACCGCACTAAGAGCAATACCAAAAATAGCAGCAACAACCAGAGCAACAAGAGCGGACTCACCCATCGAATGGATCCCCTCGAAGCACTCACGGCAATGTATCAACAACCGTTGCATAACCCAGAGAATGTCATTCATACGGAGAGTGGATCATTTCGTACCTCGTCTGGGAGGGGACGTCGCAGTGGTTATGGCGGTGGGTATGGTGGTCGTAATGGTTACGGTGGCGGTGGTGGTTACGGTGGTAGTTATGGTGGGTACGGCCGAGGAGGAGGTGGTAGAGGCGGTGGTAGAGGAGGTGGGTACAATTTGACGCCTGCCAATCCCTACGTTGGGAGACCCAGTCCTTACGGCCGCTACCAGCCTTACAGTCGAATGAGTCTAGATGGGCGAGATGGGCGAGATGGTCGAGATGGTCGAGTGAGTCAGACTGACTCCGTGGTAACTTCCGCGACGAATCAGAGTGAAGTCAGCGCCATGACAACTCAGAGCGAAATGACGGAAATGACGGACTACAGCGAGATCAGCTTCGCCAGCACTTCGACGGTGAATCGGGACAATACCTCGAGTTATTTGCAGAGGAATGCCGATGCGTTTGCCAATTATCCGGATTACGGCGGGAGAGAGATCGAGGAGCTCGATTTGGATGTTCAGGATGGTGAATTGGATGTTCGGGATGTTCGGGGTGGGGAATGGGAGGAGGATTTTGATCCGTTATTCGATCACGATAACGATGCCGGTGTTGCTGGTGCCGCCACCACCCATGCCTCTACTGATAAAGAGGACAATGATGGTGTTACTGTCAATTATAACACTCATGATCGGATCAATGATCCATGTAGCTTAGAAAGTACCACTGACGAAGGAGAAGATGGAAACGCAGTTGCAACAGTTGCCGATCGAGGCACTCCTGCTACCAATACCAACAATACCAACAATACCAACACCACCAATACCAACAATACCAACACTAACAGCAATGCCAACAATGCCACCAATGGCAAAGGACCAACAAAGGGAATGAAGGGAACGAAGGGACCCACATTTCTAAAAGTCGATCGAGGGAGGGACAGCCTCAAATTGTTAAAGAGTGGTTTGATCTTGGTGGAATTGGAAGGTGGGACCAATGGCAGTAATGGCAGTGATGACAGTAAGGGCAGTAATGGCAGTGACGCAACGAGTGCTGGAGAGGGTGGAGGAACGGGTGGAGTGGGTGGAGGAAGTGATGGAAGAACTGGTGGAGGAACGAAGGGGGTGGATGAAGTGGATGAGGCTTTTGATAGGATAATGAATGAGAAGGATGACATGAACACGGATACACACGTTGATGACCGGGGTGAAGAAGAAGACAATAATAATGATGATGATGGCAAGGTCACAGAAGTCGAAGTGGAAGTGGAAGAGGAAAAGGATCCAATGGCTTCGGAATTGGAAGAGGATGGTTTTGAGGATGATGATTTTGATGATGACGAATGTTATATTGCAAAAGAAGAAAAAGTAATGGCCGAAGATGGCATTGGCTTGAGTAATAATGGTATAGAAGAGAAGAAGCAGTACCACGATCATGATGGCAATGCGAATAAGGACGGCAATGGCGAGAATAAGCACAGTCAGGTCCGTGAGCAGAGCAGCAGTAGCAGTAATAGAAGCAGCAGCAGGGCAGTGAGTGAAACGAGGAAAATTGCAAAAGATACCCCAGCCTCAACGAAATCAGTGGGTGGAAATTCGGGTCAGGTCGAAGATATTCAAGATGTACAAGAAGTTCCAACCTTGAAGGAAGAAGTGGTGAAGCAACCTACAAAGCAACCTACAAAGCAGCAGCAGCAGCAGCCGCAGCCGCAGCCGCCTGCATTCTATTCGCACGCAGACTCTATTCCTGCTACCATTTCCCGGGAGCCTATGGCTTTGTATTCTCATGCGGAGTCCGTGAGTGCTTTAGGTGCTGATGGTGACGACGAGGAGGGAGAGTGCTCCGAGGAGTACGCATCAGAGAAAGAGAAGGTTACTAATGGAACGAAGAAGGAAGGGAGTGGGGAAGAATGTTTGAAAGATCTGGAAATCGTCAATATCAGTGTCAAAAATGGCGGAGCAGCGCATAAGTGCGACGATGCAAAACATACGAAGAATGAACTCTGTGATGAACCAACCAACGGAGAGACAGGGAATGGTTCGAAGGAGGCGGATCGAAACACGTGTAGAATCTTGGAAGAAGTCATCGCTCAAGTATGCGCGGAGGTAGAGGAGAAATCGTCCTCTGCGATGAAAGAACATGCCGATGTTGTGGAAGAAGTTGGCGGTGGCGAAGCGGAATCAAAACGAGATAATGGAAAGCACACAGGCGCAAACAATGTGCGAGGAGTCAGGGCATCTGACTTGGGCGGGGAAAACGACACAGGATTCAAAGTGAAGCCGAGCAAGTCGAATAGAACAGCAAACAAAGCAATGGTTGATTTGCAAAGTCGAAAGTCTCGATCAGCAAGTGTGCCTCCCTCGTTCTATTCTCGCACAAAACCTAGTCAATCAAGTAAAGCTTTGCCTTTTGTTGGGATTTATGATCGTCTTCGATCCGTGCATAGGGCATCCTCCTTCAATGGCAAGACAGGAACAAAGGGAATATCATTGAAGAAGACTAGAAAACCGGTAGAAGAAGGAGTGGATGAGGGTACAGATTTCGAAATTCCTGAAAAGGAAACAAATGAAAAGGTCGAAATGGACAGGGAGGAAGTGAAAGAACCTAATGCCTCAAAGTCAATGCAATCGAGGGATGAAGCTTCCCTGGTCGACAATGCGGTTAGTTTGTCCAATATGAATTCCAATGAAGCTTCAAAATCAATTTCCAATGACTCAAAAAGCGGCGCAAGCGATGCACAAAATGGACGATATGACCATGTGCAACATGCAGTAGAGACGTCAACAGCAACGCAAGGACGCAGTGTGCACCCGATTGACAAAATTCCAGTTTCTCCACACACCGTCGAAAAGGAAAATGTCCATCCAAATCAACACATCAAAAACAGCACGAGCAGCACACACGTCAGAAACATCACAAATAACAATACTCAATATCATAACAACAACATCAACATCAACATCAGCAACAATCATAAATACAAAAGACTCAGTAGCAATCATGACCAATGGAGTGTGGAATGTGTCAACTTTGACATTAATCCAACTTTACTCTTTCAATACCTATATCAACGAAAACGGAAGGAGGCATTTGAGAGGGTGAAAAGTCACAAGGAGGAGGCAAGTGTGTGGGTGGTTCGATACAGTGGGGAACACGTGGATAGAATGTCGGGTGTAATTGTTGAAGGAAGAGGAGAGAGTGGTGAAGTCAATGGCAGAAGTGCTGGTGTTAGTGGAGAAAATGAAGGGCATGCAATTCGATGGAAGCTGCTACCGCTCCATTTATACATTGTTCTTGCGGGAAGCAGCGACGATGATCCTACCGATAAGCAAGGGAATGGTAAGGATGGAAAGGATGGAAAGGATGGAAATGATCACCTGCCAAACCTTTTGTCGGCCCTTTTGGATGCGCATCCTTCTGCGACACAAATGGCAGATGATCAAAATATGATTCCGCTTCATTCTGCAATTCGTGGGAATTCGCCAATGTTTGTTATCGAACAGTTGCTCGCTGTTGATCCAGCTTCGGTGTTTTGGAAGGATGGTAGCGATGTCAATGCTAAGGATGGCGGGAGAGATGCATTTGAATTGGTGGAAAAGATATTTGGAAAAAAGAAGTCAAATCATACAAAAATGGCATTGACTGATTCAAGAGAAGGGAAGAAGTCTGTGCTAATGAATTTGTTGCTCAAGGCTGCGATTTGCACAGTTTCCAAGCAGCACCATCAAGCTCAAGAAGTAGAAACAACATCGGAGAGCGAACAGCATCTCGTGTCCGATCTTCCGAGGAAAAGCTCAGATAATCATGCAACAGAGCCCAATGATTATGTCAAACAGCTCCAGGCGGAAAATTTGGCACTCCGTCGTGACAATGCCATATTACGCCAGCATGCCACACGAATGGAAAAGGTTGTGGCAGATTTGCAGGTCCAGCTAAAAGAAATGCAGAATCTTCAGCAGTCAAATCCCGCAGGAAATGGAGGTTCGGATTGGTTTCAGCAACCTTTGGAGGCGCAGATAAAGCAACTTGAAAACGAGGATTTTGATTTCGTCTTTGGTAACTTTGACGACATAGGCTTTGACGATGAAGGCAACGAACCTGTCCTGACGAACAACGGAAAAGCAACAAGTAATGGTATTGAGTCTCCTGCTTCCACAAAAATGACTGCAACGGTATCAAATGCCAAGGATGTCTCTCCTGCCACATCTCTTTCTGTTGTTACTCCTTCTCCGGCAAAGATATCAAATCCTGCACTTCATCCTACGGACTCTAACCATAATCAATCAAAGACAAATTCCAAACGTTTCAGCAACGTCCAGCATCAATTCACAAATTATTCCCCGGCAACCCCACCATCTATCGATGGAGGTGTGGGCACAGATAAAAGCCAACCACAATTATCGGAAGAATCAAAAGAGCCGCATACGATAGAAAATCTTCAAAACAAAACTCAAAGTACAACGAACGAAGCTCACACTCACATTTCTCAGGCCAAACATGCTGTTCTGCACTCAGAACGATTTCGAGGAATGGATTGGCAAGAGCGTTGCCGTGTTTTGGAATTGGAGAGTTATGATGAAGATGACAAAGATGTGGATGGAAGAGAAGTCGCTACTGGTGGCGATANTCGCTACTGGTGGCGATAATGCTCTATCAGATGATTCTAATCCGTGTGAAGGGGGCAATGATGTGGCGAAAAATAACGGTGGAAGCTCAAGGTTCAATATCACATCACCAGTATCCATATTCAGGAGAAGTCAGAAAGTAGGTTCCAAATATCAAAGTCCCACAAAGAACACTCATCACATACCCAAGGAAAACACACCTGAAACGCAAGAGAAAAAACAATCATCTCTCAATTTTCTCAAGACTGGTGGCTCCAGTGAAATTGCTACAGCTATTCCTTTCAACGAGGAGAAGAAATGTGGCATCGAAAATGATTTGCGTGGAGCTTCTGTAGATGTTGTCGATCATGACAATAGCAACTTTAAAGAACAAGTCACACCAAACGAGATTGCTATCAATTCCAAGGAAAATGCAACACGTGCTACATCTGTTTCCATTCACGATCCGAAGATAGCACAAGAAATACGCCGCCTTCGAGAAAAATTTGCAAAAAACTCTACCATCAAATCTTAAAGATATCATTTCTGTTGGGTCAAATCAATCTCCCAGCAGCACTTACATTTAGTGAATAATCAATCAATGCAATGCAGAGTTCAGCGGGGTGTCACGAGTTCGTGCGAGGAGCTTCTGGTCATCGGATTAGTGGAACCGGACCCTATCACTCAATGACCACGGGCAATGAGTTTCAAAACAAGTGCCTGCATCATTCCATATCGCAATTTACTCAAGAACGAAAACACTTGCTGTTTAGTTGGAGCATGTCCCCGCCGTTTTCAAACACAAAGTTACTTTTTCATCCGTCCTTTCAGCCAACTAAGATGAAGTAATATGGCATTCAATGATCATCGATCACCAACAAAAAACATCAAGTATCCATTGAGATAATACATACATCAACATTAGTATCAAATTTGAGTCACACTTATTTGAATTGAGGATATGACAAAATCCTACAAATATATTCATGACAGGAATTTTTGCATGTGGCAAGACAGTAATTACTTCCATAAAATTAGAAATGAATTCATTATCATATTGCAATTAATTTAGATGTACTTTTTTGTGAAAGAAATGGCAATTCAATCAATACGAGTTTTACAATAGAATCATAGATAATCAAAATGTTTCCTGTTGGTCCTAAAAGTCTTTTCCCACTGTCATGAAATATTATTTGAAATTTGATAAGATAGAATATTGAAACTAAAGTTTATTTTGATTATTTAGTTTGCTTTCTTTTCACACCAACTATTCTAATAAGTGTACTTGCAATAATCTTTACTTTTTGTGGAGATCATCTATCTCAGAATTGATACACCATTTAGAACTTATTAGCACATTGTGTCACACACCATGACAATCCTGCCACTCAAGGTGAAGGCAACTTTCCAGAAGTAATAATTCAGCACATTGACTTGATTAAAAATAAGACATGTAACTCAGATATTTTATTTTTGATAAAGTCTACATGTGGCAAGTCATTCTGGTGTCATTTTGGAAACAACAATGTTAGTTTGTTTCCTGTTCAATACAATGGTGGACACCAAATATATGCAGAATAAGCTGTTGTGTTGACTTGATCAGAACTGATGCATCTCTATTTCATACCCCTGCCTGAGGTCCCATCATCCATTGTAATTTTGTTCTACTGCTATTGCCTTTGTTTGATTTTTATGCTGTATATTTGGATGAAAATATTTATTTTATGTATTTTAAAAATTAATTTTCTAGTAATTAAATAATCATTTTGATCTCTGGTTCAAGAATGGATGACAAAAAATAGTATAAAACTTTGAATCTAAATGAGTAGCACACAACAATTTAAAAATGCTTCCTAGAACCCATATGCAAACATGGCCATCAATCCAAATACAATCTGGTCAGACAAAGGGATCTTTTGAAAGCACGGAAAAATGGATTTTACATGCATAGCATGTTTCTATATGCACTTGTAAAAAATGTTTCACTCTGCAATATGAAACCACACTTGAATATGCTGGTGTCAAAATTGCTCCCAGAAATATTCCCATCACCAACTTGACCAAATCTACCTCAATTATCCCATTACAACACTCCATCTATGACTATGATCTAAACACCTATTACTTATCATCAACTTACTGGTCTGAATATTTTTTAAGGCTACTATAATCATTGTGGAATCATACTGGGATCATGGTACAGCCAAGTGTTGCTATGCTAAAAACCACACAGCTCACCCCATGAATCTCTTGTTGACATGCACTGACACTTCAAATCATGCCACATCCAACTGTTGGTAAATCTGTCAGATGAAAGCCTCCTTTAAGTAAGAAAGTGGCAAAAGTCAGCCAAGTAGTGCAGCTGTCATTGACTAGTACTAATGGAAGTTTCTGATCTACTAAAAAGGCCAAAATAAAGAAAATGGGGGAGGGTCAGTAGCCAATGACAAACAGATTTCAAAAGGGAAGATAAAGAATTAGAACACAAAACTGTGGATGAAGCCTGTTATAGACTGGTACATAGGCCTGTTGTAAGGGTTGAAGGCATCAATGGCAACAACCTGACATTCATCAATGAATTGCAGTAGCATTTTGATGGGCTCTTGTGGGTTGTAGGTTTTTTTTTCATCCATGATCCAAAAGTCCTGTTCTGAGGGGAGGCACCATGGGTCCTCAAAACTTACCAAAATATCCTGCAGACACAAGGACAAGTTGTCAACTCAGACAGTTTGACCAATAATGGTGACTGTCTTATGATAGTGAGCATCAGAAACAGCTCAATCCAAGCAATTGAAAATTATCTTCTTAAAGCTGGAAAACAGTGTGTGAATTTTCTTTTGTGCCTCAAACCTATCTTTGATTTCAGTCCATTCCTGATCAGTGATGGTTTGTCAATAATAGCAGGGTTATTTTGGTTGGTCCCCTGGGTCTAGCATGCTGACCAATGCCACTGGTTTATTGAATGCTTCAATGGGCAGTTTGAGTATCTACCATGCCAAAATGCCTGAGGTGTGCTGACTGACATGATGGAAAACTTTTCTCACAGCCTTGAGAAGGTGCTTAATGGTTGCCTGCAACTGTAACTTTGTGTAGGTTGGTGGATTCATGTTGGAGAGTATGCCAATGATATCCTCCAGATCATAGTTATTGCTGATGTTGCTCATGTTGTGCTGTTGTTGTGTTGACAAGCTGAACTTCCTGGCTGATCACCCATGGCATTGAATATATAATATACGCATCTCACTTACAATTGGGCTGCCTGCTGTGACCTCAATTGCTTAGGAGTGTTTCATAAAAAAGTAGATAGCTGGGACTGTTACAAAGTGGTATTTAGACCATGGTGCAAGCTAACTAGGGCCCCAAGTAATAGTATGAGGTTATTTCTTAGTATCCTTGGATTGGATTATCCTGACCTTTTGTCCATAGTCCATGTCTGTGTAGATATCAAATGCTCTCTGGCTTCCCCACAATGATAAATAAGAACAGATATTACAAAAGTGGCAAAGGAATCTCTTGATTCTCTTTTCCTTGGTCCACACCTAAATGGCCTCATAATAAAAATCTTCGAAAGTTGGGGAGATTCAAAACTGCATTCTATCATTGACAAATATGGACTCAAGAGATCCCAAGATTCTAGATGACACCAAAAATTCACAAAGAAAAGGAGTACTAGAACTCCCAAGTTACTTTTTTGGTTTGTCTCAATTACATAAAAGAATCGGCTCTCCGAAGATTCTGCATGAATGATAGGTTGCTTGTTATTTTCTATTTATACTGATTGTGGCAATTTCTGGAATGTTTTGAACAATGCGAATCCAAAATACAGGGGAAAAGTTCAGTTCCTAGTCAAAAACACCAATTAAAAATATGTTGATGCATTGGCTGACTTTGTTGATGGCTTTGTAGTAATTTCTTCAAAAGAATTTTTGTTTTGTCCAGTTGCCTGATGCAGAGCTTCAATTCTGAGTCAAGAGGTATCAGCAGCTGGACTCCAAAGGAAAGGGTAGCATTCAAAACTGTTTTGTGATATCTGATTTGAACATGGAAGATTTTGGATACATTGGATCCCATCTCAATACTTGTCTTTTTTCATGAGTGGTCAAACCTTTCATTAAATATATACCATGCATTGGGTCTACTACTTTGTTTCTTGGATGCTCTCTAGTGTATCCCATTTTCAAAAATTTCCAGCAAAGCAAAAACACCTCCACACACTTTTTCCAAATTTAACAGCATTTTCAGAAAGAATCTTCTTTTTGTGGTGAGGTGGAAGGAGAAGTCTTTTTCATTTAGTTTCTTTGAGTTTATTTGGTTTGCATAGTCCATGTATGAAAATAATTTCAATATAACTATGATGATGACATACAACAATGGTGACCTGCTCAATTCTTTGGACAGCAATATTTTGAATCATAACTTTTGTCCTCAAGGCTTTCTGTGATTTGTGATGGGTTGTTTGATGATGAGAAAGGTGATATAACAGTGAAGATTGTATTGAAATATTTCCTTAACCAACTTGTAATCTTAAGAGTCTGTTGGTTTGTAAAGCACATGATGTAAGATACACAAGGAGGTAAGCTTGGAACTAAACTTCTTAGAAGATACTGCAGCTCAAACAATGACTGCACATGCTGCTTTCCATTCTAATGATGTTGCAGCTGCAACTAAAAATTAAAAAGAATTGTGGGAAAAATACTCATGAATATTGAAAAATATAATGATATAGAAAACAAAGCAGAATATTACTGTAGTAATTGAATTGTATTGAATTGTATCAAATTGTATTGAATTGTATTGAATTGAAATATGTCTATCAATGATTTTTTCCAGAAGTATGATTGAACTCTATGATTAGTATTCATACATAAATGTGTCTGGATTTTCAAGAATTTCTTGTCTAAATTAGACTACCTGTAACTTTCATTTGTGCAAAACTGCTAACTTCAGAAAGGAAATCAGCATAGTTTCATTGCATAGATTTCATTTCTTTTGTACTTCCTCCAACTTGTTGTTCCCCATCACCAAAAAATTACTCAACACAGTCAGTATTCATCACTCATCACTTGCAGATTGAGACTTATTCATTTCTCAATGAAATAATAGAGTTGAACCATTTTAATACTCATCAGAAGAAACTTCTGTAGGTACTTTCATGTTTGAGGTAGGGGGTTGGAATAAAATTCAAAAATCTAAACCCAGTATTTTTATCTGAAGTTTTAGGTAGTTGTTTGCAATAAATGATGATAAAAATGATCCTGACTTTTTTTATCAACAAAATTGATCCTGTGAAGAGCTATCAAGCACTAGCTGGTTGACCACAATCAAGGATTGCTTCATCCAACCCCGTGGCTTGGGATTTGAAAATAGTTTTCCTTGCAGTGAACTTGCATCTGTTTGTCCCCTTTGAATTAATCTTGGAAATAGTGGCCTGCATGTTTGCTGCCAACATCATGTGCTGAGTCTGAGTCTGTAGAAGCCCTTATTTGACGCTGACACTCCAAACACTTCTTGCCTTGCTTGGACTTGTGCCAGGATCTTTTAATTTGATGTGTTGAGCCTAACACTGTATATACTCTAATATCATTGTGTAGAAGGTCTAGACATGGCAAAAACCTAGACTTTAAACTAAAAGTTAGACTACATACTTTGCCACTATCATCCTCTCTCTAGCTTGTGGTATTTTATGTACTTGGTATCTAGTATCTCTTCTCCTGCCCTGATGGCATTTTATCAACTCTTTATTTGTAATGTCTCCCAACAGCAACACATTGATTTATCTTTCATTCATTTTTCACATATTTTGTAAAAGGATCATGGTATTACAATGTATTTGTCTGTAGAAATAGCCAATCCAAGTTTATGGGAATTTTGGTGGAATAGAATAGAGTAACAATTCAGTCTCATTTAAATAAAAATCACCCGGCAACACCAAAAACCCAGTCTTCCTCCCAAGCAAAATAGTTAACAAAAAAAGGTAAGATTTATTGTCTCATTCAATTTTTTCAGTTGACATTGTATTTCAATTCATTATTCTTTGTTTTCAATATCATTCTGATGTTTCTCAAAGATTGACCATGGTGGATAAACAAAAGAAGATTGTTTTTAATTTTTGAGTCATATCTTTCTGGAATGGACTTGGAGGTGGAGTTACTGGATTATATATTTTGGGCCAATTGATGGGAGCAATGCAACTAAAACGACACAGAAAATCAATTATCAGCCTAAATCTGCAATTCCCTATTTTTACAATAACAATATTTAAGCTGCCATTAGTGATTGAGATATTATTAGCCTAAACTCTTACCTAACAAAATGAATCAAAATTATGTAATGGAATTCCTTCTGAAGGCAATCTAGTCAGTTTGTAGTGCAACAATACATTATCCAAAATTTGTAAATCAAGATAACTGCT
This sequence comes from Thalassiosira livingstoniorum, assembly GCA_036939595.1. NCBI lineage: Eukaryota > Bacillariophyta > Thalassiosirophyceae > Thalassiosirales > Thalassiosiraceae > Thalassiosira > Thalassiosira livingstoniorum. Next base: position 883 of record JALLOT010001750.1, on the reverse strand, counting down.
AGTTATCACTAGATGTGAGCTTCATAACACTTTCTTTACTAAAAAAGAGTGTTACAAATAACAAGTTTTTTGGGAATCAGGCACATTTTTTTTTCAGGATGAAAAGCTGTTGACAATGAAACACCAATCACTATACTGATGGCAAACAAGCTCAAATTTCATCACATCTTGACAAAAAATTGCATTTTTTAATCAGTCTGACTTTTAGTTTGAACATTATTTTATCAATAATATTCAAAGCTCAGTCTTGTCTAGAATTTTTTTTTGTCTTGATTGCTCAACAATGATGCATATTGATATTGACTCAATCTTGGACTGACAAAATGAATGGTTTCTTTTGCTCTTTAATAGTTTCATCACCAATTTTTTTTCCTAAATAACGTCAGCATTTGAATCATGACAATTATTACCATTTAACCAAATGAATAAAAGAGTCCTTGGCAATAAATAGAAGATGTCTATCAACCTTATACTCAATGATCACTCATTATAATTGTGGAATCATCTGAGAGCCATGAATTCTATTAAAGGAAATACATCAAGTTGTGACAACAAATCATCCAGTCACAAGAGGATTTATTTTTTTGTGCATTAACAACAAAAAGTGTGAGTTACCTGGAAATAATATTATCTTAGTGCACAAATCTTATAAAAAACTTGAAAATATTTAAAAAAATGCAGTGCTTCAAATACAGATACTTCACCACAGGATTCATTCTTTGAAGAATTTGATAATTTTTTTATCAAACTGCTGTAGGAGTAACACAAACAATCACACTAATCACAAGGTCAAAAAAGACTCCAAATTAGTTGCAAGTAGGGGGTTGGGCCCCAAAAATCTGAAATTTTTGTACCCAACTAGATTTGTTCAAACTGTGAGTTT
>JALLOT010001749.1:0-14229 GCA_036939595.1 Thalassiosira livingstoniorum | reverse complement strand
CTCTTCCGATCTGGAGATGGTCGCCAATCATCTGGAACTTGACTGTGCTTGGACATAGGCACGCGAAAAGAAGGGGCTCTAGAACTTCTGACGCTTCTTCAACAATAATAGCAAAGGGTCGAGTTGCTCTAATTTGCTCTAAGCGCGTTATACAGCCAACAATCGTCCCACCGATAATTGTCTTGTTTTCGAAGACTCTTGCTTTTGCTCGAGATTCGGCCTCTCTCATGCGCTTGCGTCCATGTGGCAATTCATTGGCAACCTAAATAAACAATAATTTAATTCAAGTTATAGTGATGGCAAACATCAAAAAGCATCAAAAATATTCAATTCTCGCACCATATCTTGAATGCGTTGCAAGTCTTTGCTCTGGTCCAACATAAACTTTTGGCAAGCTTGCCATCTCTCGTCAAGTGACAGAGACCAGTTCCATTCATCTGGGTTCAAAGGAAGAGGAAGTGCTTTGGGTTTATTCTGGTCTTGACCAATTCCTATTAGATCTTCATCACAGACTCCATCAAGTGTGTCATGAAATTCCTCTTCTTCCAACTCTTCTTCTAGCTCGTCCCCAGAATCATTATCAAATACGTCTCTCAGGTGCTGCATTGCTTCTCCTTCCTCAAATTCATCTTTGTTGTCAACTTGCTTGGAATCAATATCACCGAGATCAGGTGGGGGTCCGAACTCCAATTCCTCACAATCTGACTCCCCCACTTCATCCCATGCACAATCGTCGCCTTCACCTGCAACTTCTTCATTGTCAACAACAGGGTCAACATTACCAGCCGCAACATCCTTTTCTGCAATGGAGAGTTTCTCCTCCTCAGACTGTTGTTGCTCCATTTTGATCTTCGCCAGCTCATCTGCTTGCTTCTTTTTTGCTAGTTCTGTCTCAAGCCTTTTGAACTCTGCTTCTCGTTTTGCTTGTTGAGCTTTGAACCTAGCATCCTTCGGAGCATGTGCTTCACAGTAATCACAACCTATCATTGCTGTGCCTTTGCAGGGCTTTTTCTTTTTTGTCAAGCTTTGGCATTTGCGGTTTTTGCCGTTGTACACCAATGCAGCTTTCAGATCAGGATCTTCAATGTCAATTGAGAACAGACTCTTTTTTTGCTGCGAGGCTTTCTTTTTCAACATTTCCTGTTCATGTCTAGAGCAGTACGGAATGTCACGAGAGATAGCCCAGTCGACGCATTGAGTTCCACCGGAACCTACAAATTTACATTGGCCCCAAGAATGAAGTTCACAGTAATCCTCGCTTGGAATGCTAAGTTCCAAGCAGTCTATCACACAACATAGTGAATGGTCTTGACACACATTTCTTGGTGGGTCGTCCAATGCTTCCATGGCTGGTGAGATTCCAAGTTTCAAACATTGAAAGCAAGAGTGGGCTTTACAGTATTTTTCATTTCCAGCCATGAAGCCAACAATAGCATCACTGGCCACCCCTGCTATCCCGTTCCTTGGCTGGCCACAATTATCAGCGGAACAGATGTGATCATGACACAACATTCCCTTCTTGGAACTCAATATCTTATTCGGACAACGAGTGCCATCTGCACGACCTGCACCTAACACGCACCGATGATTCCTGCATAACGAGATATCATGCCAGTCTGCTATTTGACCACACTGCACCATTTGACCATCATCATCAACTTCTTTGAAATTGCATCTTGGTTTAGGGTGATTACCATTTAGAAACATGAACCTTAAAACGAGCAATGTTGAGTTTCGGGCAAAAGTTTAGATATTTGGAAGAGAAAGCACTCCAAACACAAATGAAAGAATAAACACAACTCACAGCAATTCATATGGATCATCGTATATGGGATCAAGATCAATGTAATGTTGAATTCCCTGAAACAAAAAACTTAAAGATGATTTTATTTTGCCCTTTATGAAGCGTCCATTCCGCTGCAGCTGCTTAAATTTGTCATCGTCTGGGGTATCTTGATTCATTACAGACCCCAAATGCAGCAACGGTTGCAGGAGTTCCTTGTCAATTGATGCTTCACTGGTCAGAGAAGAAGTCTTCAAATAATGGCTGCGCACAATAGCAGCAAACAGGACTTCGGTGGCTTCGTAAGCCGAGTTATTTTGAATCTTGCTTACAACATCTGGGTCATTCGCCTTGTTCGATCCCATCAGAGCTGATTCTGCATCGAACATATCAGTCTTGTAGCTCTGAAAGAGAATAGCACTAGATGGCGACAGTGAAACATTTTTTGACAATATTGAGAAACTAGTTAGTTTACAAAACCAAAAACACTCTCATTTTCATTACCTTTTCTGAGCCCTTTGGCAAGCCCGCCTAAAATTGATCAAAGATTGCAATTCCCGTTGTTTTATTCCCACATCAGGGTCCGCCCGAAGAGCCAGATTTCTTTCAGAATATTGTAAGAGACTTTGATCTCCAGGATTGCCCATGCGTACCATAGACACACCACTTCCACTTTTCCCAACAAAGCGACGGCCAAAATTTCCCGATTGGCCTATATTCATGTTATTCCTTTTCAAAGCTGCAAGCGTGTCCACTAAAATCTCATCGGTTGCGTGGTTTTTGTAACTCAACACGAGAATTGGTGGGGTCCCAACACTTGAATTCTGTTGCATCCAATATTTTCGAATAATGACTAAAGCAACAATGAGTTGGACTCCGAGGTATGATTTGCCGGTCCCTTGGAATGAAGAACAATATTTTCAGCTTGGATTTGATACTTAGGAGGAACAATGATGATAACTCTGAAGCTACTTACCTGGTGGCCCTTGCGTTAAATGAACAGGATTCCTTAAAGCATCGATGAAATTCACAAGCTGACCAAAATCCAAAGTGGCTTTTTCAAGCAATGCCACCAAATCAGATTGCATTTGTTGTGACAAGGTGGAATTCTGTCGAATTTCACGAAGTGGTAGAAGAGTGCTAGATGACACCATGTCTTCGACAAGGGATTTGATAACATTCGGGGGCAGCGTTGTAATTGTAGCAACCTTCCTTTCCACCTTTTCTTCTCTGCTGTTTTCGTCAGAGCAGTCTTCTTCGTCGGACAACGACTCGTCCATGAAAATAGATCCACAGCCAAGTTGCTCAAAAATCTTCCTTTGAAAAAACCCTTCAGCTGCTGCTTTATTCTGTGCATCGGCTCCTAGAACTGTGTTTGTGAGATCAGCAGGCTTATTTGCGTTGAGATTCAAAAACCTGCCACTGTCAAAAGGGATGATTTCATTAGCTTGTTGTTCGAATGCACGGATAACAGGCATGTATTCAGGGACAAAAGACTGGCAATCAATTATTGCAACGACATCCCCTCCAGAGAATTCGTGTTCAATGTCAGAAGCATTATCTGGGTCGAAGATTGCAGGTGATGCCAAATTAACACACAAATTCCCTTGTTGTCTCTGCTGAGCTTCGTAAGACTGATTTCCATGTGGGCAGACTTCGCCCCAATGAATGCGGTTGTCGAGACGCAAGGTGCGATACGAATTGGCATCGGCATTAGTCGTTGGGATTGATGTTGAGTCGCCTAGGTGTAACATAATTTGATTGGCAGATAATGTTAAGAAGTTGTTCACAATTTGTATGAGATTCATAGTTGTGCACAACTAAAAACTCACCAAGGCGTACAATGCCCACAAGGTTTGGAATTTGTAGCCGCTTGGTGCTTCGCCAATGAATAGGTCTCGGGGTTTTCCCTTTTGGCAACAATGTTTGAAATGGCACATGTTATCCCACATCTATGAAACAATCACCTGTTTTCATTAAAGGACAAGAGATGCAGCTTACCTGTTGCATCCATGGGAGGTTTCCTGCAGAAAAAGTTTTTGATATAAAGCTTGCCACTGCAGTCTGCCCTGGCAACGCAGCCATTGTAAACATGTGTAGATCCTGTTGGTCCCAGTAACTGTTTCTTTTCTTTTTCGGCACATCTCTCGCACAGTCCGCGACTGTGGCTAGCTATTTTGCAAACCAGCACAACACTATTATTGCACCCATGTCCTTGGCAACGCAATGGACCGCTTGACAATTTCCCAACTCTGTTGTTTCTTCCGTGACCATCTCCGCCGAGATGATCGTCCGGTAGTCGTGCCAAATTCGCACCACATATTCCTCCGTTGCCATGTTCCCAACATTTTGGAGTAAGAGCAGAATTGCCCTCGTGGAATGCCATTGCAATCATCAGTTTTTGGTTAGTCTCCAAGTAGTGCTCAGGAGAATTGTAAACTCCTTGCAATCGACTGGACGGACCTTGCATTTTGGGAAGATCAGTTGGAGAGAAGGTAGGCGCGTATGTTAACCATTTGACGGTTGCCTGGCGCCAATTGCTGAAATGGTGATAAGGGATACTATTAGGATCATCTGCTTGGGAGTGACCCTCAATAGTACTGAGCTCCACGCTTTCCATTGTTGACTCCTTCGTTTTGATGGCCCAAGGCTTTTCTAATTTGTCAAGTTGAAAGTCAATGCGACGGATTGCGTCTCTGTGATCTGGGTTCCTGCGCTGAAGCTGATTGGCTGAATCATCGAGAATCCGGCTGAACACATCCTTCACAAATGAGCTATCTTCGTCCCATTCAAAGCACAATGCCTTTCTTACAACATTCAAGCTAGTTTCCGCAACTAGCAGTGGGTCAATCTCATTCATTGCAGCACTACTTCCAGAAGATTGCAAAAAACGCTTCATAGCACTGTCCAAAGAATGAATTGGAGGTGGGGGTACTTTGTCTTCTTGTGAGAACGGGATTTTTGCTAGAGTTTGAACTAAAATTTGTACGGCTTCCAAGGGCATTTGCCGGGAAGCAGCATCTCCCCAGCACTGGGTCCACATTGGACCAGCTCTCTTGATCACGACTGCCAGCTGGTCTTGGCTCGTGCTCTTCAGTTGTTTGACAAGCCGCTTGCTGTCTGAAATACTCTTGGCATTTCCTCCACCTCCTGAAGAGCTTTGTGAGATGGAAGAGCTCCAATTTCTGTTGCTATTTGGTTGAGAGCCAGTACTATGCATGAATTTGCAACTGTTTCCAAATCTGCAGCTCCCGTTTTGAAAATCAAAACAAACCCCTACTGGGCCATTCCTCCTGCCATTGCTGGAATTATTCAACGTGCCACTCACGCCCCTACCCCCGCCCCTGCCCCCACCCCAGCCCCCACTGGCTTTATTCGTCGCAGAAGCACCACTACGGCTGGCGCCACCCCCTCCACTAACGTTTCTGTTCCACGTGTTATAATTTCCAGCATTGCCTCCTCCATCGTTGCCTCTGTTCGAATTGTTGTTGCCCGCGTTGGCCCTGCTCCTATTCGACCGATTACGCCCGCCTCTGGCATTCCTGCCGTTGCTGGCCGAACTCATCGTTCGTTGAAACTGGTTGACTGCAAATCCTTTCCAAGTGACCGTCGTACTCTTAATTGGAAAATTACAAGATCCTTCAATCTGACCTTCAATCTAAAGCCATTCAATCCTCTCTTCTGTTGGCGTTGAGATTCGACGCAATCATGAAAGAGAGTAGGTATGTTAGTATTGCACTGTTATAAATTTGAAATTTTCAGAAGCAATACCAACAACTCATTCATTGTTTTAAAACTTACATGATTCACATAAAAATTCATGAACTTATTTGAGAGAAACATGGATCATTGAAACAGGACATAATGCCATGGCACAGTTGAACATTTTTCAAATGGCAGCCACAGACACAATCTGCGACTCACTCTTCGGTACAGATCCCGTTAGTTTCTGTGGCAAATGGCGGTATTTACGACCAACCACCAGAAAATGCAGAATTGTCTCCAAACCGCTGCAGACGCTGCAGAAACCATTGTTTGCGGCCGGGAGCTAAGCGAAGTATCGAAGAATGAAATGTGGGTGTGAAGCAATTCTAGGTGCTTGTCATGCTGAGGCCAACCGCGTTGTCAGTAACATTCACAGTTTTTGAGATATTTGGACTGAGGATGTGACAACGCTGTCTAAAATTCACGGTGAAACCAAAGAGCACTTCACTAGATATTTGGAAGATAGAAGTAGTTGCAGCTTTTCTGCACACAAGCACAAGACTCCATCCAATGACCAATGCCATCCCAGTTAGACATTCGGCACCCAATCCGCCATCATCGCTCACCGTCGGTGGCGCTCCAATCTCCAATGTTTCATTGGCATGCATTTAATCGGGTCGAGTCAATGAAGCAATATGGCTTTTGGACCCCAATAAAAAAGATCCTCCACACAGTAAAATTCAATTGTTTCGGATGACAAGACATAGTTGACTGCGACTGTGCCTCCGATGAATAGAAAGTTGTTGAAAAAGAAACCATACCATGCAAATGTTGTCCAAAATAATATTCGCATCGGTTTCCAGTTCACACTCCCACAACTACTGAATTTTCAGTTCTCAATTCCAATACAAATCTACTTGAAACCAATCATTCCAATGCAGCAATGCAAGGAAAGCCAACGAAGATGAAAACCTGGAAAAAATGAGGACCTACAAAATGACCTACGCCCTTCATCGACACTCATTACAACTTTTCTGTGTTGTGGAACTCCACGAAATCGTCTTCCAGTGGTGTCAACATTGCTAATGTGAAACAAGTTGCTGGATGGGTTTCGATACCTCCATCGAGCCGCTGTATCCACACCAATCCAGACCGACCGTAATATGAAATTTGTGCGGCTTCGTCATTTTTCCTAAAAACTGAAATAACAACAATGGAAGCATTCCATCCACCCTCTCCATGTAAATATCGAAAGAAGTACTCCGTCCATCCCCCATCCTCATTTTCTACACCTATTCACCACCATCTACAACATGATGTTGATGCTTTTTTCATGTGCTGTAACGCTTCTAGCTTGCAGAAATTCGCTGGAGAAAGTAATATGGATAGAACTTCCCTCATCTTTCAATGAAAAAGTTTGTGCATAATCATCATCATGAACTCTTCAGATTTTGAGAGCCGAAGTTAAGGCCGATACTCTATCCTCTATCACCTCCAAAGACCTCCAACCACTTCCATCGATGGCTTTGTCTTCAATCAGGAAAGAAAAAATGAGGGCCAAATCTTGCCATTGCGTAGTATGAATTGTGTAGTGCTCCCACAGTCAACGGGAATTTTACTGACTGAGAAGAGAGGTTTGTCGACATGGTCATTGTATAGTAGAGTTATAGCGAGTGCTGTGGGCATAAGTACTTTGATGGGTGCTACCAAACCATAGCATTGAGCATGTCGGCCTTGACCGTTACATACAATATACAATTTTGCATCTCATTGATGGATCTTTAAGGATCTTTATTATTTTTTGTTTTTGATTGAGTGTGGGCTCTGGATGGGCTCTGGCTACAATAGCTGCCTCTGCCCGCCTGCACGAAAGAATCATTGGAGGTTGCAGGCGTTGCAGGAATACAACACTCGTCATAAAAAATTCAAACATTTTTTCATCATTCTGATCTGATTCTGATCCATTTTGATACCCTACACCTGCCCTACCTACACATGTCATACTGGATACTCAGCTGACAATGACACAATACTAAGTACTATTGATTTAACTTAAGGTGAAGATATACTTAGTTATGGTTAACATGTTTCTGAAAAGTTTGAGGCTCAAAATGAATGCCAAAATTTGTTGTTAGTCTCTCTTTTCTTTCTGACATGAGAAGAATTAAAAACATTACCTAAAAATAAAAAATAATACACCACTATAGGGAATAGTGACTGATTATGCATACTGGTAGAGTCCTCTAAAGGCTACCAAATGGCATCCCAAAGATGTGATAGTGTCCTTCCCCTAATGAGGGCACAATATCATGAGTTCTTAATTTCTATTTTGGTTCTAACAAAAATTGTTCAAATATCGAGTGAGGAATGGCTTTTTCTACATTTTTTAGACAATCTTACAGGAAGTTGACTGCTGCCAAAGTACCAATGTATCAATCAAGTTATTCAAATTAATAGAATCCAAAACCTAGCAAATTTTCTTTTGTGTTGTCAGCAAATCCATAATACAGTTACCGCAGCACATTACTCTTTATTTGGTATATCATTCTAAGTATTTTAGTCAGTTAGAAAAACACACAAATGCTTTTTACTTTAGAATCTATTATAATTTTTGGAGCAGTGTGGAATTCATTTTAGGAAGGTTGAAGGAAAATGTATTTTTATGAATATGGAAATATTGTTATTTAACTTTCAATAATAACACAAAAATTGTTGTTACTGATTTTGTTAGAATATTGGATATTGTGATGATTTGGCTTCAAGTGACAACAGCCATTTTTATAGACTTGTAAAATCATAAAAATAACATCGTTTATTCACTATTGGGATCATAAGAGCTTAGGTGTTGAACAGATGAAGCAAAATGACCTAAGTTTTACTTATTAATGGTCATTTGAAGTTGGGCATGGAATGTGATTTATTTGTATATTTTGCAGTGATAGTGATAAGGTTTGATGTAAATTGAAAAAGTGAAAATGAAAACTCATCAGTATATTTATTCTTTACAATCAAAACCAGATGAAATCAAATATCAGAATTTGATTTTGATGTAAGATAATGATAAGAAAAGTGATGTGGAGTATTGAATATCAAACTTCAAAATTTATCAATTTTTGTACAATAATAATTTCCCTGTTCCAAAAATGAAAAAAAATCATGAAGTATTAGAATCGTTGATTGGGGGCTCATGTCTGAGAAACCCAATGTACTATTGATATAATTCAATATTTATTCCATTGGCCAATAATTGGGCAATGAAATAGGGGGGGTGATGCCAGCAACACCTCTCAGCCATCAGATATTATACACCTCATTAACTCTGTTGTCAAATGAAATCAATTTTATAGTCAGCCAAAATTGTAAGTAGGCTGTCAAGATATGGTTTCAGATGCAATTAATATATTTCTCAATAGATTCTGTGATGTTGTTAAGAACTCATGTTATTGTTTGTTTTAAGTACCATGATTTTAGGAGTATTATCTCTAAAGGTTATTTTTATCAACATTTGTTCTATTTCAGGCTTTATTTCTCTGGATTCTAGGTCCTATTCTAGGTTTTCTCTTCATTCATTTTCAATTTTTTGTTATTTATTTCAGATAAGTTTCTGCTCTAATTGTATTATATCTATGTTTCCTTACCTGTATTTATATATCTATGGACTTTTGATTCCTGACTTGGGTTGTTCTATCTAAGACCTCTTTTCAAGTTTCCTTACAGTTTTCTCAAAAGGTTTCTGAGTGAACTCTATGTTTCAGACCTTTTGTTTTGTAATAATTCTACTTTGACTAGCTTCTAATTAATTATCATTTTGGATATTATATTTTTTTAGTCTTTCTGGATATAGTTCTGTAGTCTGTCATTTTATTAAAAAACAAGCCCTGGAACATTGCAAAAATTTTCGAAATGAAAAAATGAAAAAAAATAATTGGAAATCACTGATCTTTCATGGTATAAAGGAATTTTTAGAAATGTTTTTCATCAAGTACTCTTCACACTTCAATTAACTCTTTTTCCCCTTTCTAGGAAAAAACATGATGGAGAAGACTTTTCTCCATTGAATTTTTCTCTCCTCCACTCTCTTCTGTTCTATTCTTTTTTCTCTATTCTCTTACTTTTCCTCTATATTCCTCCAATCTCATTTATTTTTGTTCATAATTTTTATTCTTTTTCATTTTCAAATTAAATGTAGAACTTAATGTTGCTCTACAATGCTCTGTAGTCATAAAAAAATTTCAAGTACACCAATCATCAACAACACTTGCATAAATCAGAGAATAAATCCATTAAAGTCAAAAATAGAAAAAAGTTTGAATTATATTATTTTTATAAATTGAAAATAAGAAAAAATCAAACCTTTTTATAAAGCTTTATATCACTGGTTCAATATTTTCAGTTTTACATATCAATTGGTCAAACCCAGTAATAAAATCACTTGATTTGGTAAAAGCAAAAAATTTTGGTCCAGATATAAAATTTATTGGTTATCCTCAAAAATATATAAGTCATGACCATCCATTACCTGTCACCCTTGACTCCGAATACTGAAAAGGTTGAATTAGCAGACCATACCTAAAAAAATCAATTTTTCTGCTCTTTCCAACAGTGCTATCCACAACAATGATGAAGAGAGTATCGCTCATCAAAAAATTACTGAAATGTCTTTCAAGCTCAGTTTGTAGAGGCAATGGCAGTGTTGATGTAATTAATAATTAGTGCAGTTTGCAGTTTCAACAGAGCCATGACACTAACAGTGCAGTTGGCAGCATGGATGCATCTAGTCATCAGATGCGCTCAAGGTCGTGGGTTTGATCCAAGGTTGCGGACTGGAATGATTATGGTTCTGTAAGAATGCAAGTCTTTATTCATTCTGGATTCTTTTTTCTGTGCAGGAACTGGTACAAATTTTCCTCTGACGTATGCGGTATTCCAGATGATGCTCAAGCATCTTCTGTTGCAACACAAAATCTTTTTTGCCTCACGCATCTTGACAAGTGATGAGAGCCACTGTTAGTAGGAGTACAAAATATAGTCAGAAAACTTCTAAGGTGATTATCTTGTGTATAAGAGTATGAAAAAACCAGGTTATGAGCAATCACCCGACAGGTAATGGATGGAAATGCCTAACATTTTTAGAGGTCTAATATTTTTTTTAGGTATCATTTGGTAATGCATTATGTTTATTTTGTACAATCACTTTACTAAAAAATGACCCCCTGTGTCAAAAAACAAACATAGATATCTCAGAATAAATTAAAAATAACCTTAGTATAATTGTTTAAAATGACCATAGAGGGGGTTTGAATTTTTTAATTATCATTAATTTTTAACTGATATTACAATGTTGGTCTCAATTTTTCAGAAACTTTTTGAAAGCAACCAAGATTTTTTAAAATGACCCCAATAACAAATAAAGATTGTGCAAATTATCATTGGCAAAAAGTTAAAATGGCCCTTGGTTCTTTTCTAGTAAATTTATAGTAGTATTGTACACAGTTGGAAAATCCAATATTATTATTTTACCTCTCATGCATGTACATATGTGTACACTACTAACTTTTGAAGTTTGAAAACTGCTGATTTCTGTTTGAAATGTCATGAAGGCAACAACAATAACTGTTGAAGTTGGAGGAGAAAAGAGGGAGACCAGATGAGAGAAAAGTAAAACTGAGTTGAAAATATGAGAATAAAAAGATTCAAAACAGAGGAGAAATCTCATCCATTAAGGCATTCATTCAAAATTGGATTTTTGCTATTTGTTTTAATTGTGCAGAAAATCAAAATTGGATACATAATTCAAAAATATTGACAGTAGGCAAATCAAAATATCAACAAAAAATCAAATTTTCAAAAAATTATTGAATCCCACACTCTTTCATCCAAGTAGATTATCTCATTGTAACTTGTTTTCATCCAAAATTTCAGTGTTAGAAACTAAAAAAACGCAGTGACATTGAATGCTAGATTATACTGGTATGTCTTCTATCAATCATGGATGAAAAGATATTAGAATTCTTACCACATTGCTATCAATGAATGTTGATTCCAACATTGAAATCAACCATTTGAAATATAAAAAAGAAATATCAAAACCTTGAAAAAGAAATAAATCAATTCTTGGGTTTTTGGGTTGTTTTTGCTATAAACAGGACAATTATGAGAACATTTGTAGGTATGTTTTGGGGGGAATTTCTAGGTTCTGTTCTGGGATCTTTTCTCCATTCCTATTTATTTTCAATTCCATCTTTTCAAATATCATTTCTTGATATTTTCTAGATCATTTTCTAAGTTTTTAGGGTAATTTCTAAGTTATTTTCTATATTATTTTTCAGATTCCTTGTTAAGATATTTTTTAGTCACTTTTCTAGACTCTATTCTATTCTCTTTTTAAGCTTCAATTTTGATCACATGCCCTGTTCTAGATCAATGGTTGGATTCTTTGGTACTCTCTTTCCTGAGTTTGTTTCAAGGTCTTTTCCTAAATTTTTTCTAAATTTTCAATATCTAGTCAAGGTTATTTTGTATGTTTTACTTTAAGCCACTGTTGTTTCCTTTCTTTTTTATGTTGCTTTTATTTTCAGGTTTGCTGTTAATTCTTTTGTAGGTCAATTTGTAGGTCAGTATTTGGATTTTACTAATTAAATATGAGTGAATGCCATTTTTTCAATCTTTTGTTAATGATCTTTGAGGATATTTGAATTAATTCATATGTATTGTTTTGTGTGTAATGGTTATTAATTTGATTTTTCTGGGACATTTGATCATAGTATTCATCAATAGTATTATTTTTAGGTTTATGTAAATGTCTGGACAAAAATTAAACATGTGTATGTAACAAATATATATATAATTCATGCTCAAAGTTTGGGGTAAATGGATATACTATATAGAAATATTGAACAAGCACATTTTATTTCACAACTCACAAAAAGAACCATGATCTTGTCTGGATGCAAATTGCCAATTTTTCAGTACTGTCCATTTTTTAAAACCATATATTGTGTATGAGCAATGAATCATTTTTTACATAATATACTCAAATATTAAATTTCATAAAAATATACAATATCATCTTGTTTGGCATAATGATTTCCACAAAAATATCATTGGATTTTACACTACTAAAAATAACATACTTCAATGTACAAATGTACATAGAAGATAGAAGTATATACTGGTTTTATCCTTTCATTAAAGATAATTAAGTAGGGACAATCAAACTGTCAGAATATAATGTGAACTACATTGTATTCCAGAGGTACAAATTTCATTCAAGGGAGAACTTTCTTTTTATCAAGAACAAGTTATCAAATCTTGATACCCCATTCCAACACCAAAAACCATCAATGATCTCATGGACTCTCATGTAATTACATGTTTGAAAATTGGAACAACATACTATTGGTATGAACTTTTTATCTCATTTATTCTGTTTTGGCTATTTTTGGGAAAAAATTAGTACTTTCGCATTTTAGTTTCTTTCAGAGATGCTTATTATTCCTCATTGTTGTTACCTTAGATGTGCAAATGATTTACATATTTTTCAATGTTTGGATTAGCTATAAAAAATAAAATATGTGATAAGATTGATTACACACTTTGGTTTATTGCTTAAAAAGTTGTAGATGATGCTGTAATGACTCAGAGGATATGAAATTTTGTGAAAAAGGCAGATGCAACAATTAGTCATATGTTATAAATAGATGTATTCTGCGATGATACACAAAATTGTCAAACTATCATGTGTTTAGGTACATCACATAAATCCATGATCTCGTAAATTTGTCTGTGTATAATTGATCAAAAATATACATAAGAGTGACAAAAAGGGGGTTAAGTTACAGACACATAACACAATTTCTTAGGTTTACTCATTGTATTAATTGTTGCAAACACTTTTTAGACTAATTTTTGACACTTGAAATATTTTCTCTTACCTATTAAATATAAGTAGTTTCAAACAACAAAAAATCAAATTTTTGACAATTATTGTCTAAGTTATGTTGTATTAATTTGCTTTAATTGAAAATCATGATATGGAACATTAGCATTTGAAATTTTAATTTTTACTTTTATCAGGATTGCTCATAATATGACCAATGGAAGAAATGCAAAATCATGTGTACCAATTATTGTACATTGAGAAATTTTATTTGCACATTATATTTTTCTTTGACATAGCACAATGCAACATACAAAACAATGGATTTGCTTTCAAGAAGCAATTCCACTCTTTATTTTTCACAATAATCAATACCCAGGAGTAAGACACAAAGTCAAAATCAGACATTATGTAGATGGCCATTGGTGTTTTTGAAGGTCGAAAACAAATTCTGAATAGTACCCATACAAAAATGGGGCTCAGTGTTATGACTCTGGACCACAGAATATGAATAATATTTCAGTTCTTCATTTTAATTAGAAAAACAAACATGTTCAACCCAGCTTGTAGTAATCATTCTGTATGATGTCATTATTGTGACGTCATTGATCGGATATCGGTGTCTGGGAACCCTCCAACAAATTTTCTACATGTATGTATCATATCTTATTTGTGTCTTACTCCTGTCAATGCAAACAGTGATATTAATAATGAAGCTGCTTCTTGCTTTTGGAATGAATTGGTACCATACAAATACAATCTTAGATCATTGAGATTTGAGATTTGAGATTTGAAGCTGATTAGAAGTTTAACGCCAATTAGAAAACCCCTTATAAAACAGGTCTAAGTGTGCCACTTTGCT